>CAKNWT010322762.1:0-15388 GCA_932066315.1 Andricus coriarius
AAAAAAATACTTGCAAAGTACATTTTGAAAGTAAGTAGATGAATAAACAAAGTTTGTAGTTATTTTTTCCGGAAAAATGTATAACTGTTTCTGAAGTTCCAAACAATTTTTCAAATGTCGCATTCTCTTTTGCATCACGGACCTTATAAAAAAGCAATCCTCTCTTTCTTGTTGCAGAATTCAGTTTTGAGTCTTCATCTGATAGAGAACTCATTGACCTAAATCGTTCTCCAGTCAGGTCTTGTTCTCCTCCTGCGAGGTGCAGATCAAGGTCACCGTCAGCCTTGCATCCTTTGGCCGAGTCTCCTTCTGCCAGACCCCTTTCTTCTAAAAAGTCTGCTCCTGCCGGGGATCATCCTGCTAGGTTTATGCTTCCACCCACTCGACTTCCTTCTTCTAACAAACGTGGATATGAACTTGAAGACATTCAATTTATTCGGCTTATTCCCCACAAGAATCCGCGCCGGGTATTCGAATTTCGAAGATACACTTTTCCTGCCGATAAAGGATTAAAATTGAGAATAAAAAATGGTATCTTCGAGCCCATAACAACCCAAGAGCAAATTGTTATATCAACATCTGACGGTGACGTCTTTGCAATCTTGGAGACTACTTATGCCCTTGCTGGAATGTATATCTATAATAATAAGAATCATAGGCGGGCAAAAATAAACATGGAAAGCGGCGTTGTTACCGTATTGACCCTAGCAGAAATAGATGAAACTCACGTGGGTACTAACCACCCAATCTCGCGAAATTTTAAAATCAAGCGTCTGAAGAACAATCCTCGGCTTTATTAATCCAATTAAACAAACAAAATAAAACTAAAATATATTTTTTTTGTGATTCAAAGACAGATAAAAATGTTATGAGCTACTTACAATTACAAATAATAATAAAAAGTAAATTTATTATTGATCTCGATGCTTCAATATTTCATCATTTCTTTAAACAGTCATTTTCAGTAGCAATGAAAGTATGTTGCTCATTTTTTGAGCACATTGCTTTCGCATAGAGGAAGCATTATTTATTTATTTTTGTACATGCTAAATTGCCAATTAAAACGTTTTTAAATATTAGGAGGTGACGGTAGGTAGACAATTTTTCTGACCACTGGTCAAAATTTATTAGACTCAGAGGTCCCTAAAATCATATTTTGACATTTCGGCAACGCTTCGGTAGACCTTTTCAAAACAAAAATGGTAGTAAACATTGCATATAAAATTAACAATATTGTATATGTTCGAGATTATATGAATACATAAAATTATGCTGGTGTATAGTTTGTTAAATAAAATAAAAATGGTAAAGATTAATCACATTGAGTGTAGGGAGTGAACATACCTGTAAGTGTTTTGTTTGTCCGATCAACTGAACTATTGATAACGCTAATTTATATGTAGTATATATTATTAAGCTAAAATTGGTGTAACGACCAGATTAGATATCTTTCCTAAACCAATTAGTCATAATCTGTCCATTATGGTGAGTGATAGATACGTCTAGAAAATTAATACTATTATTTGATTCACGCTCTATAGTAAATTGTAACCTATTATGAAAATCGCTGGAAGCGTCTTTAAAACCAATGATTGAATCTTTATGTAAGCAAGCTAGGACACCGTCAACATATTTATAAAAAAATTATGTTTTTTTTTTGTGGTAAAAAGTGATTCATAATCTTAGATTCCAGTTCTTCTATCACGAGATCTTCAACAGCCGCATAGATCGGAGACCCCATGGGAACACCAAAAATCTGGTCATAAAATTTACCTTGGAAAGAGCAGTAACCATTAGTTAAACAGAACGTTAATATTTTTAAAAAATTCAAAAGGTAATTTAGTATTTTATTTTATTTTCTCTCAATTATTTTCAACAGGCTTCGAAACTGGGTCGCTTACCCCTAGAGGCTCGCCGAAAGGGAAATAGCTTAATGATATACAAATGTAAAACTCGACACCATTTCTTTCAGCATGGTACGTCTTGGACTGATATTCCAAGTTAACCGCTAGAAACCACAGGTTTCTCATATCGACGCAAACATCCCAGATATTCAAACGCATTCAAATTTTGAATGGTAAATGGCAATGAAAATATAATTATAATATATTTCCTACTACTCATGTATCCTGGAGGAATTATTCTATTCGAATGAGGATCAACGCACATGAGCCCCTGGTTTAATGAATTCAGGAAATTTAATAGTATGAAAAGGACCCTCTCCAGGTACTGCTGTCTCCACATCATATATTTCGTTTGGCTTAGATTTCAAAATATGGTGTGGAACTGGGAATATAGATCGTAGTTTTCTTCCAGGTATCATTTGAACTCGTTGTTTGGCAATCAGATCGACTACCCTGTATTCTCTTGGTGCTCTCCTTCGTAGATAGTCGGTCTTCTGGCTTTCTTCCTGCGTTTTAAGCATTAGAGCCTACGCTTTTACTGGCTGTGTTAGACGATTCTCAGTTCACTGATTAAGAAGATCTTCCTCAAACAACTCTTTGAGACATAAATATTCGTTGCAACGCATGGAAACGCCATTCAAAGATTCGAATGATCTTATTCAAGGACCATCGGCTGACAGGTTGGTGAGTATAGGAATGATAGATCAAACGATTCGTTCAAGTTGTCCATCAGCGCGTGATAGAACCGTTGTTATCATTGAATGCTAGATATCCTTATCTTCACAACTATAACGAAAAAATTCTGATAAAGAATCTGTACCTATGTCCGTAATTATGAAACGAGGACTGCCAAAAATAAACTTTTGTATGTTTAACTCCTCAATTACTTCTGATGTCATAGATCGTGTGGGAGGGTTAAACTTGAATTCATGTAAAACCTGTGTAGAATGCAAGATAGCATTGAGCAGAAATATTACATTCCTTAACGGAAGACTAAGGTCGAAAAATATAGCTCAAACTGAGTCTGATGTATCATTGCTAATAGAAACGAAGGGAAGCAAAAAAGGTGTCTATAGTTACTTCAGAAGCCAGATATAAAATATTTTCGTGAGCACAGAAAAAAATAGAGTTTCAATATATCTGGATTCTGCAGTGACTGTAAAAATCCTTCTTGCTTTCCTTCTTCTCTATTAGCTTGAAGCAATCTTGCCATCATCATTTACGTTGTATTAGCGTCTTTGTGTTTCAATTCGTAGTTATGCTTTTAACTCATAGTTAAGAAGATCCTGTTCTTTTTAAATTACAATTTGTGTTTAATAATATTTGTTATGAAGATCTAGAAATAATAATGTCAAGAACAATATTTGTAAAACTACGGCTCAAAAACCTTCCCTGCCAGTCTGATTCTTCTGGATCATACCTTTAGTGGACTGGGTTCTGGATAGTTAACGACGGATTCACCTGGACAATTTTAATAATTTGTCTCCAATATGCAGTCCTTTCTTCAATGAATTGATATTTCTTAAAATTGTTCACAATCCATAGTTGCTTCAGTGATTAATAAAAAAATAAGCCCATCAAGTACTTTTATCAGATCACTAGCTAGTACAATAAGGTCATCGGAATAAACGACCACACTTCCTTCATCAATAAGGTTTCTAAGAATATTATTTATAAGTCGTTGAAAAACAGGTTACAATCAGTAGCAATTTAACAAACTAGTTACATTTTGAACGTTTAAATCAAGTCTATCATTTTTTAAATGCTCCTTTAATTCGCTTACAGACTTTGCATCATACGGAAGTACTTTGTAAATGATACTATCATTGAAACCATTAACTCCTCTGAACTATCAACATCAGCCTCTGCTGTGTCACGTTCATTTGGTTGTGGAACCAAATACGTATTATCTATACAGGAATTCATAACTTACTGTCGGAGTAATTTCTTGTCATCAGCATAGTCCGAACCCAGAATTTTCTTTTTCGAACAAAAATGTAAATAATTACAAGCACACTTATTTCAAAACTATCGCATCTCAAGTTCAATTTTCCAGGCTTTCAATTTCAATTTTAAGAATATTTGAGAAGCATCTTTTTTTTTTTTTTTTTAAATAAGTAGTCAAACTAGCACAGAAAACAAAAGCTTTAAAATAACACTTTGTCAAAAGTTATATAACTCATTTTGTTGTTGTATTTTCTTTTCAGAATTTCGTTTTATACATGCATGTATACTCCTTCTGCTAGGCATCCTTCTGTCAAATTTCTTCCTGCCAAAACCTAATTTTACTCATTTAAATAACTGATTTTTCAATTTTTTATTTACTTCATAATGATGCCTTTGCAATAATAAAGACTGACAATGTTCCCATATAATTTTCTGCATAATAGCCCTATCCGCAAAAATATTATAGGACTGTTTTTAAATTTAAATGACCCAAATGATTCTTTACTTTTTCTTGAAACTTAGGCAATACATTTAAGACGATGTCAAATACATTCGCCTCTTGCTTGAACAAATTACCGAAATATAAATATCTCACAAGGACAAGTTTGAGGCGTAGATGATTAATGTGATATGGAATAAAGTATATATCATATGATTTTATCAAGTATTGGAATAACAATTAGTTACATTGATAAACGCATTCTTCATTAATACAATAATCAGTTTTTCTTCAGACAAAAATGAGGATATATTCTACTCTGGTCCTGCCACTGGCGATTATTTTCAATTCTATTGGTAAATATAATAATATATTAATACATATTTGGTTGTACAAACGTTTTTTAGGTTTCCAGAAATAACAATTTCTTTCGCCGTAATCTGGATTCTTATCAAGGTTTGAAATATTTCTTATCTCTTCAAAGCCATGTTCAAATTCATTTTTTGTAATTAAAAAATTCATTTGAAAAGTAACGAAAAAAATTATTTTATCTTGCTAAAATAATGCAATTTTATTGAATATATTTGAGGAAAGGCTCTAAAGCCCTTTCCTCAGTTATATTCACTACAAATTTTTGAAAAGCCAATTTTTTTCGAAAACTTCCAAAATCTTTCCATATGTTACGCACCTGTCCCAACCTACAAATAAAAAACAAAAAATGGTAAATCAAGTTAACAACATTATTTAAACATTTAAGTTTCGACTATGCTACTCATATTGATATAAACAAGATAAAAATAAAGATTTGAGTTCAATGTTTTAGAGTTGGGAATATTTTAAATCACTCCAAAGTCTGTCCCTGTCAATACTTTAAACTAGGTTTTTGAAATATTTTTGTATTATCACAAATACATTCTTCGATCTCTTAGCCTCGCAATTTCGCTATCTTTTGGGTTAAGCTTAGTTTGAAAAGTATATTTTAAAGGCATTTTGAAATTTTTTATCTCGAAAATCCCATCATCTAATATGGTCAAACAAAAATTTTCCCCATCTTAAGCTTGAATAAAAGTTTAGCATCCAGACTTTTTCATCCGCTGATTCGCTGAAAAATAAAATAATCATTCAAAAGCTATAACACGTATGAATTTTCGTAAAAAATACTTGTGAAATACATTTCGAATATAACTAAAAAAATTAAAGAAGTTAAGAGTTACTGCTACTAACAAAATTTTATTGGTTATCAATTGATTACATCCTCAAAAAAGTAACGTCAATGCCACTATCGTTACCAAAAAAAATCTGTCGTTACGGGGACTGGTTAAAAGAAACTGTTTATTTCTCATTACCAATCTTTATGGATGGCGTTTAATTACTTCTTAAAACTTTCGCCTGGGCTTTAAATATAGGCTCAAACTTTGAGAACATCTGTATAAAGTATGACATTCAGAAATATATAATCCCTTCTTTCTTGTTGCAGAGTTAAATTCTTCTTCAGATGGGTCTTCACCACCTGTAAGGTCCAGGTCCAGGTCTTCTGTCAGACATCCTTCTGCCGAATTTCCTCCTGCCAGACCTTGTTCTCCTGTCAGGTCTCCTTCTCCGGCGAAGCCCAGGGCAACTCTGTTTGGGGATTCTTCTACCAGATTCAGAGTCCCACCTACCAGGCTTCCTTCTACTAACAGACGTGGATATGGACTTGAAGAAATTGATCGTATTCGGCTTATTCCCCACAAGAATCCGCGCCGGATATTTGAATTTCGAAGATACACTTTTCCTACCGACAAAAAATTGAAATTGAGAAGAACAAATAATATTTTTGAGCCTATAACAGCCCAAGAACAAATTGTTATTTCAACATACGATGGAGACGTTTTTGCAATATTGGAAACTACTAACGTTCTTGCTGGAATGTATGTAACTCAGAGAAGGGTTAGAAGACGTGTGAAAATAAACATGGAAAGCGGCAATATTATCGCGTTGACCTCGTCAGAAATCGCTGAAATTCCAGTAGGTACCAGCCAACTGATCCCACGAAATTTCCGAATAAGACGGGGAGAAGAACTTGCGTAAACCGCAATCGTCAACACTATTATTTCAATTTAAAAAAGGAAGTAAAACAAGAGTATAATGTGATTTGTGTGATCAGGTTATTTGTATCAAATTCAAGCATATTTATGTAAAATAAATTTATTTAAATATTATATTAAAAAACTTGAAAATGGTTATATTTGAAAACTGCAATTTTAAAATGCAGCCCTTAAAAAATTTAGAATATCCCTCTTGCAATTTGAAAAAACTAAATACAAAAATTTTCTCTGTTGCAAATGAATAAAAATGCTAAAAATAAAAGGTTCTCCTCTTCCGATACAGAAAAATAGTACAAGTAAAAAATCTTCACTTTCGTCATCAGAAAAAAAAAAATTTCCGCTTTTATTCCTAAAAAAAATTTTAAATAAAAAATCAAACTTTTCAGCCTGCAAACAATTTTTTCCACTCAAATGCGAACTGAATTAATAGAGCCCTATGAGAAATTCCAACTAATTTTGATTAAAAGTCCATTCCTTTTTCTTTAAGAAGTCACATTTTTAGGACAAAATTAAACCTTGTTAAAGATATCCATATGGTTTGTGTCCAAAAAATTATTTCTCTAGGTTAATGACAAATCAACAATTTTTATGCCTAAATTCCCCATTCAGGGGAGTATTATAGGAAAATTTGTTTAATTTTCTATCAGTCCAACACCAATTTTTCCTTCTTGAAACTTACGAAATACTTTCGGAATGATGTAGATAACATTTATCTGTTGGTTGGACAGATTACTCAAATAAAAATAACTCACAAGGAAAAGCTCGAGGCGTAGATAATTAATGTGATGAGCAATATCGTATATATTAAATAATGTAATAAGGTAATTTAATAATTACTATTTACTCTGTTAACCAATTTTTTCTGTAAAACAGTTATCAATTTTTCCTTAGTTTAAAAAAATGAGGATCCTTCTACTTCATTCTATAATATATCTATATTTTTGCAATCGTTTCTAAGGTTTCTGCAAGTTAGAATTTGGTCGCCGTATTCAAAATTCTATCCTAATATAAATCTGTCAAAAGTCATAAGTATTGCTATTTTTACAAATTCGATTTGAGTTTCTCAGAAATAAGTACGAATTAAATCTGTTCTCATTTTGGGAAAACCAATAATATCAGTAATATTGTACATATTGTATTTCATACTGTGGTTTAAAAATTGAGATATATTTTTTGGAACTATTCTTGGAACATTTATCTAAAGTCTTATCTGTTATTCAACATTTATCTTTAACTTCATCTCATATTCGAATATTTACCTCACGTCTTACAACCAGGTCGTTATATTTCACGGAAGATTGTAGTTAATGTTACTGAAAAAATGTAACTAGATATAAAATGGTTACTTATGCACAAAAGTGACGTCGTTATGGCAGTCGATCTCAAAAAAGTAACTACTTAAAAGAAAATAGTTATTTTTTATCACTGTAATTTATTGATGGTCTATAATTCCTATTTGGAACTTTAGTCCTTGTTATGAATTGAGATTCGAACTTGAAGAATATTAAGGTTTTCAAATTGCGTTAATCATGTGACTTATTCTGAAATTCTAATAAATCTTCCAAAATTCGCTTTCTATATTTCCTCACGGACTTCAAAAAAATATAATGTTACCCCTGTTGCTACAGAATTAAGTTTCGAGTCTTTAACTTATAAAAAACCTATTGACCTAATTCGTTTCTCTGAAAAGTGTGCTTCCCCTGAGAGGTCAAGATACAGGTCTCCTCCTGCCAGGCAGCCTCCTCCTGGCAGGTTGATAGTAAGAAATACTAAAAAATGTAACGCATTATCAATTTGTTACTTATTTACAAAAGTAGCTTTGTTTTAACTATCATCACCAAAAAAAGTGCGACTAATTAAAAGAACTAGTTATTTTTCATTACTGTGATTTATCACACGTTAATTGTGTGATGTCATTTGTTGAGAATTCGTCTTGTTTGGTACAAAATTCTTCTTCTTCATTTAAAATATAATAATTCGGTTACAAATGTATATATGTTGTTAAGAATTTATCATTTGTAGTTTAAAATTAATTTTCTTGGTATATAATTAATCTTTTGTATCGAATTCTTGCTTTTACATACAGGACATAAAAATATTGAAGAATTAAGTTGTGATCTGGCGAGTTCCGGCACAGCCTTCAATTTTTTTATGTGCAAAAAAGTATAAGGAATCAAGTGACGTCATCAGAGCTCCCACATCTTTCCCCCTTTTTTTTGCAAGAAGAACTGAAGTGAAGTCGCACGCGCATTGACTTTCTGGCCTAGTCAGCGCGCGCGACAAATCTATAGAAAGCTCATTCGACTTTTGATTTTTCAAACTCATTTACGTCATTAGCGTCCCCAAAAACCCGCGAGTAGCACATTTAAAAGAAAATTATCAACTTTCTGGTTTTTATCCAGGAATCTTGGATTCTGGCCTGCTGTGCGCCAGAATCCAAGAAAAGTAGAGAAAATTAGATTTTTAGTCGCATTTGTATAAAACTTTGTACTGGAGGGTTTTTGTGATCGATAATATCAAATTTGGTGTCAAAAGTTACAGGTTCAAAATGTCAATCGGTATCGATATCGGGTCCCGAAAGGTTATGCTCATGAACAAAAGCATGCACCTCAAATCTTCTGTTCCAGAAGTCACATCTGACGCCGGCAAGGTGGTCTCCGAATACTAAATGTCTTCACAACAGGATTATTCTGGGTACAGCACATGTAGTCGCAAATGGACAAGACCCTCTTCTTCAAATGGTCAGGCAATATAAAGAAGTGGGCAAAGCAGCGTTTCTGTACAAAGCAGCGGAGGAGGCTGCTGAAAAACTCGGCCTTGACTTCATTATCAGAAGTGAGAAAAATGCATCAAATCTTATCCATCTCGAGTAATAACTCCTGAAGGCCCGGGTTAAGAAAGCACAGGAGAAAAACTTCAGCGAACATCTCCTCGATAAGAGGATGCACAGCATCTTCCACACAAATGTGGAGGGTCTGTCGATGTCATATGAGCTAACATTTGCTTTCCTTAAATCACCCGGATTGAAGTCGAGCACGAAGGGTTTCATTTTGGCATTTCAAGACGGTATCATTTCCACTCTAGGATACCGTCGCTATATTTGGAACCAAGATATTCCCGATGATAGCTGCAGAGCATGTCATGCACACCGTGAGCATCTAGGACACATACTATCTAGTTGTCCAACTCTTACGGCAATAGCACAAATACCGCTCCGCTAAACGCTCCTAGGGAAATAGAGTCAATTGTCGAAACTGAGAAGTGCCGCATATATTGGAACTTCATATTCTCGACAATTGTTTCTGTTGCGCACTCGAGGCCTGACATAGTGCTCCTTGACTTCGAGAAACGAACCATGTTCGTTATCGAATTTTCGGCACCAGCTAACAAAAACAAATATTCTGTTAGGCTAATGGTCTTGATCATCGACGCTCTTGGAAATGCCAAGTTTTCACTAATTAATAGCCTGAAGAGTGTCCTCAGTTTTTCGAAAATAAAAAATTTCCTTATGTTGATTAAACGGAAGTTTGAAGTGCCTGGCGGCGCGTGTTAATATATGATTTTCGGAAACAAAAAAACAGTTACGGTTTTTCTTTCTCCGGAAATGAAAATTTTTTGGGGAAGGACTTGCCCTGTAGCTCAAAAAGCGTTTTTTGGACCACCCTGATATACATATATATTTACATATTTGTTTGAAACTTGGTATATGGCGACAGAAACTGCCTTATGATCCTATATCAAATCACGCTCAAAGTTCAATGTTTCCACATTTGTCAATGGACAATAAGGAATCAAAATAGCATAATACTGCAAAAAACATATTTCAAGGTGAACACAACGCACCGGTACGTTTTTATCTATTTTTTCTAACAATTTTTTCAATCTGAAAATGTCTTCTTTTCGTCCTTTGAAACAATTTCAACAAATTATTTTGGTTAGTCTGGTTAAATGATTAAGTTTACACGTATTTTGGTGTGAACCAATCTTTTTTGGGGTAAAAATTCAACTTCTTAAACAGTGTCCTATTTTAACTGAGGACACAAGTCTGGATTAAAAAGTCAACTATTCGGTTACAAATGTATGTATTTTCTTGAAAATTTGACGTTTGGATTTTTTTTTTTAACAACTGAAGTATCTTTCTTGGGTAAGAATTAAACTCCTGTTAAAAATGTATGTTTTTTGTTTAAAAATGCAACTGGCTTGTTAAAAATGAATTTGTTGTTGGACATAATTTAACTATTTTAATCCTTTTGGTTCAATTCAACTTTTTTTGTTGAAACTGAAAATCTGTTTACAGTTGAAATGTCAACTATTACATAACGCTATTTATGCACGGCTCCTTAATCGAAATAGTATTTTTTTCGCGGTTGGTACGAATTGAAACTTCATCCAAAGTTACCTAACTGACTTATTTAAACCAATCAATTTTTTTGTCATAAATTCCACTACCACGATAATATTATATTGTATATGTCTTGGAATGAAATTCAAATATCTCACAAGGACAAGCTGAAAGCGTATATAATCAATGTGATAAGAACTGTAGCATACATTACATAACGTAATAGTTGCGTCAGAATAATCATTATATTCGCTGTTAACGGAATATTGTTATAAATCTTGCAATCAGTTTTTTTAGTTATAAAAAATGAGGCTCCTTTCCACTCTGGTCCTATCATGGGTAGTTATCCTAAATTCTATTGGTAAATATAATAATATATTTAAAGGTGTAATGCAGTTAGGTGATTATTCTAATTATGTATAGGAAACAAAATGTTTCGAGGAGAGGCTGGTTGAGGCGTGAAACTTAAACGTGTTACAAATTAAATAAATTTATTCTATTCTACTCAGTCTATAATAATAAATCATAAATACACATCTTACAAAAGAAATAATTCATAAAAAAATGTGTAGATCTTTTTCAGGTGGACAACTTTTGTCTATTAATTTTTTTCGTACCTTGTGTCGCTTTCCCGCACATTTCTTTTAGATTTGTAATGTTATTTTTCATTATTAAAATAAAAACTACGCATTCAGTGAAAAAGTGATTAATAAAAAGTTTTTAGATTCTATCGTCTGTCCAAAAATTTAATTATATCTAAAAATTTTAATTTTTTTGCTTAGAGTTGTTTTTTTACGAATGAAACGGAATGCCTCAAAGAAACTAGTTATTTCTTAACACTGTAATCAATGCAAAAAAATTTCACAAATTTTGCAAAATCCGTTTTCTCTTTTTCCTCACGGATTTTAGAAAAATTTTATTCTTGCTTTCTTGTTGCAGATTCCAGTTTCGAGTCTATTCTTAATAGAAAACCTATTGACTTAAATCGTTCTCCTGAAAGGTCTCCTTCGCCTGCGAGGACTAGGTCCAGGTCTCCTCTTGCCAGGCAGCCTCCTCCTGGAAAGTTGATAGTTCCACCTACTAGGCTTCCTGCTCCCCACGATGGTGAATATGGACTTGAAGAAATTGAATTCATACGTATTGTTTCAAAAAGAAATCTGCAGCGGATATTCGAATTTCGAAGATACACTTTTCCTGCCGGTACACGATTGAAAATGAAAAAAACAAATAACACCTTTGAGCCTGTTACGACCCAACAGCAAATTGTTATATCAACATCCGGTGGTGACATCTTCGCAATCTTGGAGACTACTTACGTTCTTGCTGGAATTTATATCTTTGATAATAGGAATTATAAAAGGGCGAAAATAAACGTGGAAAGCAGCGTTATTACCGTATTGACTGTAGAGGAATTACAGGAAACTCCAGTTGGTTCCAACCGCCCAATCAATCATAATTTTCGAGTAAAACGTTTAAACCGGGTGTAAGCCGCAGTCTTCCGCACTACTAATGCATTATTGTATTATGTAAAACTAAAATACAATATTGTTTCTCACCTAAAGTCGAATCAAAATGATGCAGAATGACCACACTAAAGCAGATACGAGTCAAGTCCACAAGGTTCAACTGAATTCGTTTGTAATATTAAAATAAGATTTTTGTTAACCATATTATCTACAAACATATTCAGTTATTCATAATTTATTTATTCTGACAAGACTGGTGCGAAAAATTCACGTGAAAAGGGTGAACACAGTTACTAATTCAAGTTAAGAAGTGATTTGAATTGTAAAACTTGCCCCATTTTATATGAAACCGGGCATTCTGACCCTATTAATGCCATGAAACACTTTTTGGCTGAGTTATGTTATTTTCCAAGACAATATATGAAAAAAGTAATTTCAGTTTATTACCAAACAAATTTTCAATAAAGTTAGGGCTACTTTAGCATTTAGTCTTGGTGAATAGGTTGATTTAATTTCTATTCCCTTGAAACTGATGTAGTACAATCTATAAACGGCTGACTCATTTTCTAACTTTTTTCTGATTTGATTTTAATATCCCGAGAAAAGTGACTATCTATGCAACATTTTACTTCCAAAACCTTGTTTTGAAAAAATTATGAAATAAAAAAAAACTTTTTGCATCATTTACAATTTCCTGAAAACTTGCGAAAAACATTTTTCTTTTTTTTTAATCAAGCTGAAGAAATTTCTTGTTCGACATATTCAACATTTTTTTCATTTGCTTATCTAACCCGGGGGACAAATTATACATAGTGGGAAATATTATATGTATATACATATATTTAATTTAGACTTTAAACCCATACAAAGAAAATCGGTGCAAAAATACTTGAGTCCATGAATGATAAAATAAACAACTTTCTATAATATCATATTTCCTGCTCCTTAAAACTGCGTAGGCAGAGAGACAACTACTATTAAATACATATCACAACATGAGCACATAATCTTGAGGCTAAAAACGTATCTTGATGAATTGTAGATTATTCAATAGTGATATGTAACGAAAAATCTAGTCTGAGCACCTATCCGTAATATTCTCGAGTGTACCAGTGATAAACATGATGACAATGATTTTTCGTAAATATGAAGGAAACACTCCTTTTTTTGCCCAAGGCCCTCCGCGTATAAATCATGTGATAAAACGAATGGAATTTCTTATATTCGTTTAATAAAATTGTTGCTAGCGTTCTTGGTCCTAAGGAAATCGATTTCTGATTATGACCACTCAGAAAGATTGAAGGTTATGCATAAGATACTCTAGAATGTACACTTAATAAAGGCTTTGGACACGGGTCTATGGATAAAGCGTTATTGAAAAGGTATTTGGCGAGTTCTCGAAGAGGCACGACTCTCTACTCTCGTTTTCTACGGTGATAGGAACCCCCGAGGTACATTGAAACAAAGAAACTAATATGTATTTGTTATCGGCGGGCGATAATTCCATACGAAATTTCCAAATTTGCAAGATAATATGCTAGATTCTAATTGTTTAAAACTTAGGAAGCAAATTTTAGGCAATCTGTATTTCGGAATAGCAAGGATTTTACGTACTGAAGAGGACAGGAACGTCTGCGAGGAGTCAGGAGCTCCTTTGCATGTGACGGAGGAGCTCGATATGAGCAAAAAGGCAGAAGTCAGGAGGGACATCACGATTGCGGAGTGCAACATGGATGAGCAAAGTGGTCTCATCAAAAAATCAAGAACTAATATCCTAGAGATAAAACTCTTCTGCATAGAGAAGAAGAACATGTCACTGCAAATCCGGAAACAATTAAAAGAAGCAAGGGAGTTGCTGAACTAGCTATCCAGCACAAGCATCTATGCTAAATGTCTATCTAAATGTCATCTATGCTTTTGTCCCGCGAAGAGTTGGCGCTTCCGCCGCTACGAGATTGAAGAAGTGTAGGGAGAAGACACAGAAGGAGACGAATTGCATGAGCCAGACGGGGACTCAAATCGAGAAAGCTGAGGTTTTCACTCCAAGTGTCTCAAGGCAAAGGATGAAGAAGCTAAGGACCCGTACCGCTCAAGCATTTGCGACATCCACGCCTGGAAATGAGAATAGAGGCAGCAAGAAGACACGCGCATGTAAGCCAAAAAGGGCTAAGCAGGTGCAGAGGCGTGCGCGACCCAAAGCGGTTCTCATAAAACCGGCAGAGGGTTCGAATTACACTATGGTCCTGAAGAACCTCAAACGCAAGGTTAAACCGGAGACCTTTGGTGTCGAAACCAGGGCTGTCCGGAAAACAAAAAATGGAGACGTCCTTGTAGAGGTCTGGCCTACATCGGATGGCAGATCTATGCTGTCTGCCCTAAGGTCGAAGTATTGATGCTCGATACAACCACAGGCGCGGAGGAGGTCGAGACTGCCCCATGAGAAGTCATTCTGGCGAGCAGCCGGCAGGCGAGATCAGGGTCAGTCTCACAAAGACGGCATGCAGATGAACTCTAAAGGCTTTTGTGGAACTGGTTAAAGCAACAGCGTCAAAACTGGTACGTTCGGGACACCTGAAGGTGGGATGGGTGTCCTGTCGCGTGCGTAAGAAGATGCAGGTCACTCGCTGTTACCGCTGTCTAAGCTTTAGCCACATGGCAGCTGCGCGTAAGGGTCCTGATCGGACGAGAGGATGCTGGAGGTGCGGCAAGGAGGGACACAGGTCTCCGGAGTACGTAAACACTCTTAAGTGCTACGTCTGCGCCGCAAAAGTAGTAAAGCCCCGTACTGACCATCTTCCGGGGACAATGAGCTGCGCCTCATTCAGGAAAGTAGCCCCGCTGAGGAAGCCTCCCAGATGATAGCCCAATCAGCTTCACCCAACCAAGATGTCGAAGGCCGAAGAGCTCGATGTGCGGTATTACCGCACTGCTGAGGATGATGCGTACATCTTACTTTGTATATGGTCAATATGAAGAACCATCCCTTTCGAGGGCAAGAAGACTGTACCCCCTGAAGTTATGCAAAAGCGGTTTCCGGGGAGACTCCTGCTAAGAAGAAATGGTGGTGGTTTTTAGTGAGTCACTTAGTGGCATCATCATAATGACAAAGTTGATTTTGTATAATGTATAATTGCACCGAGAAGTGCAGACCCTTCACGGTGTGTTCTTGAACATTTTCCACCAGCCTTTGTGAAAAAAAAAAA
>CAKNWT010322780.1:0-10944 GCA_932066315.1 Andricus coriarius
CCTCCTGATATCTCCAATTATGATTTTTTAATATTTTCTGAAACTTGGCTCAAACCTCAAGTAAACACTACTGAGTTTTTTATTCTATTCTTTTTGATGTTTATAGAGACGACAGGTTAGATAAAGGAGGTGGGGGTGTACTCATAGCCTTAAAATCTAGATTCATCTCAGGCCAGTTAGATTTAAGCTCGATAATAAGTGACGTGCCTAAAGTAAACATAATTGCAATCAAAGCTATCCTTGAGGGTATTCCATGCATAATAATTGGCACATACATTCCTCCAGATATAACAATTCAGGAAGTTGAAACATTTTTTGATGCCATGAATGGCTTACAGTCGATTTGGAATAATAAATTATTAATTATCGGTGACTTGAATATGCCAAATTAAAAAAATTTTGTAACTGTAGGTACCCCTGATAGGAAATCAGCCTTGCTTATCGCTTTTCAGGATCAACATCAACCTAATCAGTATAATGACATTCAGAAGATAAAAAATAGGTACCTTGATATTGTCCTGTCAACATTTCCGTGTGAAGTATCATCTTGTGAGTTACCTATTTTACCTGTAGATAAATACCATTCCCCCTTAGTCTTATGTTTTGAAGCACATTTGCCGCGATCATCTGTAAAGCATATTATGCCAATAAACTCAAATTCTAAACGTTATAAGTTCAAAAATAAGGATCTGTCAGGTGTTGTTTCTAGTCTTGCCTCAGTTGATTGGTCCTCTCTTTATTCAGAAGACAATGTTAACAATGCATTAGAAAAATTTTACAAGGTATTACATGAAATTCTTGACAAAGAGGTTGGTTTATATCCACAGTAATTGATTACAAATTAATATCCACCTTGGTACACAAAAAAACTTATCCGCAACCTTCAAAATAAAGATAAATACATATTGAAATACAAAAGTACTCAAAATGTTTACTATCTCGATATTTTTAAAGATCTCAGATCAATTATAAAGCTTAAGACTCGCACTCTATATGATGATTACCAAACTAATGTTGAAAATAAGATTGTTGACTCACCCAATACATTTTGGTCACACATATATAACCTCAGAAAAGCCTCGAGAATACCAGGAATTATGCAGTACGAAGGAAATGAGCTTACTAATCCACAGGAAATTGTTGATGCATTTTCATGTTTATTTAACAGAGTATATAAACCGAATACATTTTCATCTTTAGTAACTGCCACAAACCCACAAAATTATCTTGGCGATATTTTTGAAATAACTAAAGAACAATTAATGGCCAATCTGTGCAGACTTTCAAATAAACTCACTGCCGGTATTGATTTAATTCCTAGTTGTCTACTAAAAAATTGTGCTAATTTTCTGATCGATCCTCTGCATATCATTATAAACTTTGCGGTAAAAACTGGGTGCTTTCCTGATCAATGTAAAAAGGCGCGCATATGTCCCGCTTTTAAAAAAGGTGATGAGTCGAAAATTGTTAATTATAGACCTATAGCTATACTATCAAATTTCTCAAAGGTTTTGGAGATGTGCGTATGTGATATACTTTGGCCATATTTAACTCCAGTTCTATCTACCTCTCAGCATGGATTTGTTCCACGTAGATCTGCAAACTCAAATTTACTAACCTTAGTTCAAATGACTGAGACTTTTCTAAAAAATCATAACCAGGTTGATGTTATATATACGGACATGTCCAAAGCCATTGACTGCATAAACCATAGTCGTACATTAAATAGAATAAGACATCTAGCTGTACCAGATAAATTGATAAGACTTTTGAATTCTTATCTTATAAATCGGGAACACATTGTGCAATATAACGGATATTCATCGACTCCCTTTACCCCTACTTCAGGAGTGCCTCATGGCTCTAATCTTGGACCATTGCTTTTCTTAATTTATATTAATGACGTCGAAACAATGATTACCGTATACATCCTTTTCTACGCTGACGATACTAAGTTATTTTTTCCTATTGATAATTTTCAGGACTATTTGAAATTACAAGAAAATCTTAATATCTTTGTGAAATGGTGCGCTGAAAATTCTTTGGATATCAATATTTCTAAATGCAAGGTAATGTCATTTACTCGTAAAAATAATGTTATTGACTTTAATTACGAAATTGATGGGTTCACTCTTGAGAAAGTGAATTCTATTTTAGATCTTGGTTTGAACTTAAATAATGCTTTGCGATTTAACATCCACATTGACTACATCCTTAGAGAGGCGAATAGGGTATTGGGATTTCTAATTCGCACGTGTCGCTCATTTGAAAATCCTCTTGCAATAACCTCTTTATACTTTGCCCTTGTCCGATCAAAACTTGAATACGGATCTGTGATCTGGTACCCCTCAGCGAAATATCTGCGTGATGCTATTGATAAGTGCCAAAAAAAGTTCTTAAAATTCCTGAACTACAAGGTAAATGGGCAGTATCCACCTGCAGGAGCCGACTACCTTGAACTTTGCGATAAATTTGAGGTATGGACATTGAAAGACCGCAGAACTGTTCAATCTATAACATTTCTATTAAAAATTTTAAAGGGTTACATTAATTTCCCCTATTTACTTTCTCAAATACCACTTTCAGTTCCTCAATATGACAGCCGTTTTACGGCCCCTTTCTATCTCCAGAGCTCAAAGCGAAACACGCCGATTTTTAGAATGTGTGATGAAATAAACACTATAAGTAAAAAATGCAAATCACCTCTAGATATGCTATACATGTCAATATCAAGCTTTCTAACTGCTATCGAAGCCTACGTGAAATAGGTAGTATAAAAATGATGACAACCTAATATGTCACTGCGATTAATAAACACTATGTATAGTTTTAAGTATCCTGTAATTGGTCGAAAGACTGTTGGATTATTAAATAAATGAAATGAAATGAAAATAGTATTAACAGTAAGAATACTATTGAAAAGTATTTAATTGTAAAGATTAAAAATTGACGCTTCAAAATGGTACAAATTTGAATTGTCGATCTTTAAAATTAAATATTTACTCCATTAAAACATTTGTGAAATTTCATAAATTTGGAAGATTTAAAATTAAAAACTCTGGACGTTTGATCTTGAAAATTATACAGGAATTTGTAATAATACATTTTTCAAAATTATTTAGTTTTTCGTTGTAAATCTTTAAAATTAAAGAGTTTTAAATTGCAGATCTCCAAAATTGAAGATTCTTTCGTTGTAAGTGTGGAAAATTGAAAAATAAAATTCCATATTCCATGCCTTCAAATTGATATTTTTGAAAATTGAATAATTTGTAATTCCGAAACTATAGGAGTTTGAGTTGCAAATCTTTTAAAATTGAAGACGTTTAAACTGCAAGCCGTCAAGATTGAAGAATTTGAACTACAAATCCCCAAAATTGTAGAACTCAAATTGTAAATCTTTCAAATTCAATTTTTAAAATTTAAAATTTAAAAATTATGTGAGTTTTAAGATTTACAAATAAAACACTGTCATTTTTATGATCTACAGTTCAAATTTTATCAATTTCAAAGTTTAAAAATTGAAAACTCTTGACTTTTGATCTTCAAAATTGTCAAAATTTAAGAACCGCTATTCATACATCTTTCAAAATTAAACAATATTTAATTGTATATTTTCAAAGTTGAAAGGCTTTAGACTGCAAGTCGCTAAAATTATAAAACTTTCCATTGTAACTCTTCAAAATTGACCTATTCCAAAAAATGTTTGAAATCACATACATTCAAAATATAATTTTTGAGGATTGAATAATGTGTCATGTCATATTTTCAAAATTCATGAATTGTCAATTGTAACTCTTAAAAATTGCAGAAATTTGAATTGCAAATTTTTCACAATTAAAGAGTATTTAACTGGAACAATTTACAATTCAAAGTTAAAAAATGATTTATAGTAATATTAATAATATGTAATATTGCACAGTAATTATAATTTCTTGATACAACAATAATTCGTAATAATGCAATTATTTCATATTCTTTTTTGAGATTTACTTAAGCTGTGATTTAGGATTTAGAAACAACTGCCCTGAAACGTTTCTGTATCCATTTTCTTAGGATAAATTTTATTACTTAATCTTTTACTCTCGACTACCTTAATTTCGAATTTTAGGATCTCTTTCAAATCTGTTTCAAATCTCCGAATTTATGATTTTATGACTTATAAGCGTCAAGTCTTTCAATCTATTGACCATTTGGGGTCAAATTAATTTTAAATTACCGGTGAATTACTACACAATTTCATAAACCATAAATTTTCACAAATTACCGCAAATTATCATTAATTTCCACAAATTTCATAAACTTTCATGAATTTCTAGAATGTACGGAAAGTTTTTTTTCAAGCGGTGTTTTAGGGTTTACATTAAAAACGGGGAAAGCTACATAGATTTTTGCTGAATCCCAGCAATATTGTTAGTTAAAAAAAATTATAATATACTAACTTGGACGATAACGAAGCGCAATTAAAATTTGTATAAAAATATGTAATGTATAAGTCGCCGTTCAGCGAGAGATATACTAACCTTGGTAACCCTGTTCCATTCCCACAAAAGGCCACGCTTGTGGTGTACCCATAAATGCTGGATCTACAGGTGGCTGCCCATGAACTCTCCCTGTAAAATAAAATATTGGGAGTTTTAGTATAGAATTTTTTCAACGAACCCCAAAAATTTGCTATTGATTCAAAATAACGAGAGGTCAAATGTAATCCTAAAATCTATCGATATTGATAAAAAAACGAAGTTCTAAATTTCGATAATATAAATATATTTTGAGAATCTATGCTTTCTATACATTTCCGTAAATACCATAAGTGCCTATACATTTACAAAAATTTCATAAACTTCCATTTTCTAAAATTTACAGTAAGTTCTTTTTTGTTTCAAACGGGTGTTTCGGGTTTACTTTGAAAACGGGGAGGGTTACAACATTTTTGTTTGATGGAAAACGATGTGCAATTATATTTTCTATAAGAATATGTACTTTTTAAGTCAAAATTTGAGTCTTGTTTCAAATGTATCCAGGGGCCAAAATAAATAGAGGCCAAATGTAATTTTCCTACATTTCTAAAATTTAAAGACATTTATGAAAATTTGTTGAAATTTATCAAATTTATAGTAATTTATGATACTATACGAAAATTGATGGTCATTTATGGACGAAACCTTATTATATTATTATTCTATTTTAAATTAGAAGGCAGCCAAAGCCTTTTAAAATTTGTACTGAGCGACGAGAGAGAAGGTAATTGGTTAACAATAATTGTATAATAATATCAATAATGTATAATGCCATTTATTGATATTATTGTGTACTTAAATTGTTGTATGTAATAATATCAATAAAGGGTATTAAAAATTATTGACAACATGAATGAGTACAATATTTTAAATTTAAATATCCCGCCCGCATGGCCGCTTGCGATTTTAGTTCCCTCCGTTCTCACATAGGCGCACGTGTCGCTCAACAAGCAGTCATATTGGTCGTGAGTAAGTACCTTGCACGTCATAGTCATTGTACCAGTGTCGAAAAAGTGCAAAAGTTACATTTAAAGTGAACATTGAGTTATAAATTTTAAAAATGTATAGTTAATAGTTTCAGTTAAAGTGATTTTGAGTGCTAATTATAGTGACTTAGAAGAGTGAGTAATAGGATTCCTCGAGGAATATGGCTTCCTCCTCGGCTCCTTTGCCAAGCGAAAGTTTATGAAACTTCATGATAAAGCCTTCTGACATTCTCAATATAGTTATTATAAACTAAATATTTTTATTGTACGTAGGAAATGCTGAAGATGCTGCAAACATCTTTAAAGGTAAGAATTTATCATTATTATGATTCCCCTTCTAAAAAAATTGATTGACAAACGTAAACATTATGAAAAGTGGCAATTAGGAGAAAAAAAGTATCGCCAATCGTAAATAAATATTTTTTATTGATTATTCATTTCTGGTAGGCATGAATTTTGTTATTTACAATTCAACATTGCATTAAGATTTTTCTCAGACTTTTGTATTACATTCAATGGTCGCTCAAGACAAATTTGGGACAAAAATGCCCTAAAATGGCCTTAAGCGACCTTTTAGTGTTATTGTAAACATCTAGAAAAAATCTTAGTGCAATATTGAATTGCAAAGAACACAATTCATACATGTCAGTAATAAATAATCAATGAGTAGCGTCAATTTGATTAGGAAGGGGCATTTTTGCCTTTAAGTAGTCTGAGATACGTTAAGAAGAATATATTTGCAATTTGTTGCAACAATATTTTATTAGGAATGCTGATATTAAAATAATTTTTATTGACTTTGAATTACAAGAAAATATTGTTGAAAAGAGCTGTTGTTCGAGTGATAATTCGCTCGAAGGGGTTGAGTGGAAAATGCACTCGAACGAACAGTGCAGTTTCGCTCGAATAAGAGAAGCGGGGTTTTCAGTTTTTCTTCGAGTGTAATTTCACTCGATTTGAGTGAAATTTCACTCGAGAAAATTTAGAGAGTAACCAATAAAATGAATATTTAACAAACTGGTTTACCTTTCAATCAAGGAGTTTAATTTTGATCGGCAAACAATACATTTCCAACTAATTAGTTAACCCAAGAACAGCGTGAGCTTTCAGAACACTACTAACAGCGTGGGGTGGGATCCAACCCAACTTAATATTTCCTGTTATTTGTGATGAATTTAAAATTCTAAAGGGGAAAGATGGTTGATAATCCATCCCAGTGCAATAAAATATTGCTTTTCGATCGAAATTTTTATTACAAATAATGGTGTGTAACAAATAACACTAGAAACATATCTCTTCATGAACGAAAAACATCAAATACAAGACTTTTCTGGGAAAAAACTCTTCAAAATCAAATAGGTATAAAAAACTTTCCTTTTGTGAGAAAAAATTGTTGTGAACAAAGTAGGTATCATGTTTCTCGATCGAATTATTCTGAAAGATCGTCAGTTTTCAGACAGGCATAGCAAATCACTTTTTTATGCTCCCGACATAAACATTTATCATATTTTTCGCAAAATGAATAGCCTTTTCTGTCCTTCCTGACCTCCAAAGGCTAGAACAAGACTGGATTTGAGGGTACTGGGAAGGAGAAAGTGATAAGAAATATTCACGCATGCGCAGCTTCAAGTACTCAGAGTTTGGGTGGTATTGCACCCATACGTTGTTGTTCGTGGGTTAAATTCTTAACTTGCGAGATGTAACCTAAACTGATTAATAGAATAGTTAACAAATTATCTCAACTTTCAACCAAGCAGTTCAATTTACAGTCAAGAAGATTATTATTCTCACAAAAAATACAAATTTGAACAAATGCATACATTTTGACCCAAATCAATGTAACTTAAAATAAAAACGATAATTTATAGACCAATATTGAAAAAGCTAAATTTTTCAGTTAAAAAAAAGGCTCATAAAGAAAAGAAGAAATTTTGAGAAAAATAGTTCAATCTTCAACCAATAAGAAACATATTAAACAAAGTAGTTCAACATTCAACCAAATAGTTGAATTTTCGACCGAAAAAGATGAATTTTCATTAAAAAATTTAATAATTTAATTTTGAACTACATAAAATCGAATTATTTTGAACCAATGATGGATAAGCTGGATTTCCAGTTGAGAAACTTACTTTTCAACTCAAAAAATTTCGACAAAGTAACATCATCTTCATTAAGTCAAAGAGTAGAATTTTTAATCAAAAGAGATTTTTAGATTCTCATCCTAATGAGAAGGTATTGGTTTTATGTAAAATTTGACATAGTCGGCTTTCATCAAATGTCCACGTTTTGAGACACCATGAGTGAAAAAAAAACGATTTTTACGAGGGTGTCTATCTGTAGTCTGAAGTATGGTGTACGCACGTTAACTTTCGAAAGATTGGTCAGATTGAATTGTGCTTCGACACACATTTTGAAGGTCTAAAAAGAAAGAACGAGTTTCTTAACCAGCCATTTTGGATAAAAATTCAAAAACTGAGCACATTTTGAATTTTGTTTAGGCCACTTATAAAAGATTTGAAAATTCTATGTGCCAAGAGAAAATCGTTTATTTTTGAGAGCAAGATAAAAAAAGATAAAGAGACAAAAATTATGTATCCAAAAAGGATCTACACATTTTTTATAGATCACTTTTTGATAAGACGTGTAGTTTTCGTTTTATTCGTGAAAAACATCATTAAAAATAAAAAAATTAAATTTTTGGACAAACGACAAGCTATGAGGAAAAATGAATAGACAGAGGTTGCTCATCCAAAAAACAGGCGGGCAGATTTTTTTCTATTAATTCGGTGCGCATTGAAGCTAAAAAGCGAGCACAAGAGAACGTTTCTGGAAAACAGGGGCAGTGTTACATCATAGCTGCCCCATCCGAGCCTCTTTAGGCCCTTTAGCCTATTCCCTGATTTCCACGCCGCGCCGTTCTTTCGCTTTCTTTAGCTTCCTTTTCCACCATCTTTCTCAACCCCCCCCCCAATCCTTTCTTCTCATTCCACTCTATTTTCATGCTTGCCCACTATAACTACTCTTTCCCTTTCTTTCACTCTCTTTCTATCATTTCCCCTCCTTTCCTCGAAAATCGCTCTATCAACATTTCCTACCTACCCCTTCGCACCTTCTTCACCCCGCCATTCTTTCTATTTCTTTCCCTTTCTTTCACACCATCCTTCCCCATCCCTTCCTCCTTTCCTATTACCTCCATTCCTTTCCACTATACATCTACATCACTTTACCGTCTCCACCCTCTTACTTACTCCACTTCTCCTCATTTAACTAAGTTTTACATCATCCTTGTTCACCCCTCTCTTCCTTTCCTATCACTCTCTTCCAAAATAAGAGATTATAACAAGCTAATAAGTACATATATCTAGGTAGCCTATTCACTAGTGACGGGAAGATAGATGGAGAGTTAGATAGGCCCATAAGCGAGTTTCGGAAGGTTATCGGTAGAGCAGAGTCCATTCTCGGCAGTATTACTTTTCAATTTAATATATTGTCAAATTTATATGTCTTTTAGAATTGCTTTAATTGAATTTAATTCAATAAAAACCAGTCAAAAGCTGAATTTCCAAGTTATAAAATCACATTTTTTTTAGAAAAGTGTTGACCTTTAAACCTGAAAAGATGCATTTTTTACCAAAAAAAGATGATTTTTCAACTTAATAGTTGAATTTTAACGAAAAATTAATTGTAAACTAAACAGTTGGATTCACAATTAAGCAGTTGACTTTTAAGCAAAAGTGAAGGAGTTCTAACACAATACCTTAACTTCTAAGCAAATTGTTGAAATGTCAATAAACAACAAATTAATTATTACGCAAAAGAACAAATTTTCTATCGAAAAAGACAAATATTTGACCAAAAGTTAAATATGTGACAAAAAGTTAAATTTTTAACAAAATAAATACATTTTTAACTGAGTAATATAATTTTGAACCAAAAAAAGATAACATTTCTACTAAAACAGATGAGCTTTTCAACTGAAAAGACGATTCTTCAGTAAAACAGTTTAACTTTCAACCAAGAAAGATTTTTTAGTCAAACACGAAATTAAATTTCAACAAAATTGTTGAACTTTTAACTAGAATAAAGAATACTAAACAACAGCAAAATTAATTATGTAATAAGAAATTTGACTTTCACACGAATACTTGAATTTTTACTAAAAAAAAATTAATTTCCTACAAAAATATAATAGTTGATATTTCTAACAAGACAAAATTTCAATTTGAAACTAAAACCAGTCGAATTAAATTATAAAGATAAATTCGCAACAAATAGACGATTAATATGATGTTAATGTTTTTTTGTCTTCATGGTCGATAATCAATATTTAAAATATTGATTATTAAAGTTGTGAAACACATCTTTTTAATGTTGTGAAAGAATTGTCTCCAGCTCCGCTGGGACGATTCTTCAGCAGAATAGTTAAATCCTTAAGAAAACAAAAAATTCCAAACAAATAATTTTATTTACAACCAGATAGTTGAACTTTCAAGCAAAACACTTTAAATTCCTAAGATTTCCAGTCGAAAAATATATGGCATTTTGAATACAATAGATGAATTTTCAACCCAAAAAGACGAATTTTCGACAACAAAAAAGTAATGCTTGCCAAAGCAGTTGAATTGAACGTAAAAAAAAAGGATTTGGACAAAGTATTTGAATCCTTAACCAATTAAATTAATTCTCATTCAATAAAAGTGAATTTCAAACCAAATGGTTGAATTTTCATTAAAAAAGATCTTTTGAACCAAAAATGGAATCGCCAAGTTTTTAGGTTAAAAAAATAATTTTTATCAGAAAAAACGTATTTTGAACCAGGTGAGTTTAACCAAAAAATACCATTTCTGAACCAAAAAGATGAATTTTCAAAAAACGAGATTAATTTTTGAACCCAAGAAACAAATTTTCATCAAAGTACATCAATTTTCGATAAATCTACAAAACAGTTAACATTTCAACCTCAAAATGTAATTTTTTAACAAAGAAGTAAATCCTCAACACATAAGTTAATTTTTTATAAAATTTTTTTCTAAACTGAACTGTTAAATTTTCAAGCAGAAGATGAAGCTTTCTACAAAACAGTTTAACTGTCAACTTAAGAATATGAATTTTGTACTAAATGATGAATTTTCAACCAAAACAAAATAAATCGTTTTCAAATTAGTTCAAATTTCAACCAAGCGGTTGAATTTTGAACCAATAAAGACGAATCCTCAACAAAAAAATGTAAAAATTAATACTTCTAGCAAAAAAGAATTCAATTTGAAATAAAAAACAGTATGATTGAATCAATAGGAAAGACATTCAACCCAAAAGATGATTTTTTAACGAAGAATCTTAATTTTCTAAAAATGGGATAGTTGAATTTTCAACCAAAAATTTCAATTTTCAACAAAGTAGTTCAACATTTAACCCACTATGTACATTTTTGACAAAAAAAA
>CAKNWT010322801.1:384-12309 GCA_932066315.1 Andricus coriarius
AACGTATAAAAATAGAAAAAAAAATGCTCTTTAAAATTCTCAACCTTCCCGTGGTGAAGAGCGTAAGTAGGTATCAAACCGAAACCAATGGAGATACGATGGAAATCCTTGTATCGTTGATTTTCTCGGAAACTATCACTCGCAGAAAAAAATGTTTGTTATAGAAAATGTGCATTTCAATGAGATGTACAACTTTTGTTTGAAATGTTTTTTCAAATTTTGCATATTAGTTAAGATAAACGCAAAAAACCATGATTTTTATGGTTTTTTCACGATTTCACCATGAAAATCGCCGAGTCGCCAATTTTCACTATCATTTTCGTAATCAGTGCATCAAAATACATAAATATACATAGTATGAAAGAAATCGTCGGTTTACGGCTTTCGGAAGTTTATCCAAATTTTCTACCAAAATGTTGAATTTTTAAGCCAAAAATACGAATTTTTAACAAAAAAGTTAATTTTCAACCAAAACAGATTAATTTTTAACCAGACAGTTGCATTTTCTATCAAAAAAGGTGAAAGTTTTACAGAAAGATGAATTTTTAAACCAAAAAGATGAATGTTTAACAAAATAGTTGAATTTTCTACCAAAACTAATTTTTAAGTCAAGGAAGAAAAAAAATTGCAATAGAATTGTTGAATTTTCAAGCCAAACATACGAAATTTTAACAAAACAGTTGAATTTTCAACCAAGCCTTGTGACTTTTGAACAAAATTGTTAAATTTTCGACAAAATAACTCACAAACTCATAACTCATGAACTTTCAAGCAAAAATAGATCAGATTTTCTTATTGTTTTCTTTGACTAAGTTCGCATTTAAGTGGATAAACGAGAAAAAGAAAATTGAAATATTGTCTCATATTGCTAAATATTCCTACACATTTTTTCATATTCCCTCATATTCATACATATTCTCTCATATTCCTACATACTCCCATATTCTTCATATTCTTTGTATTCTCAAATATTCCGATATATTCTCTATATTCCCGGATATTCTTTAGCGAATATATTTCCCGTACATGACGTTTTTGGTCCTCCACAACATATTTCAAGCCCATCAAAATCGGCGACGGACACCTGGGATACCTTCCTTGTTAGGGTGAGGTAAAAATTAATGAAACTTCCAAAAATAATTGTTTAAACAAATTATTATTATTTATAACTATCTTCTATTAGATAATTGTTAGAAAGTTGCGGGTTTTTCTTGAATTTTTAACATTGCAATAGAGAGAATAATATTTAAAACAATATTTCTTTTTGTGAATATATTTTTTTGAAATAATACAGATATATGAAATGTTCTTCAAATTTTCTACAGGGAACATATTATATGGAAGAGTGGGGTATAGTGTCAGGCTTTGAATGAAATGACCTATAAAATATAATTAAAATGTGATTTTGATGTCTGTATTTTTTGGTGAGAAGCTCACATTAGCAGGTTACATATGTCGTTTCTTAAATCCGGTTCTTAACAACGTCATTATTTCATATTTAATTAATTCGTTTGTCTTGCATTTCGACCAGCATACCCCATACCATGGGGCATGGTGTCCCTCATATAACTGCCGGTTTATTTCATGAATATGAACGTTGTAGAATAAAAAGCGTACAATATAATAATTTTTTGATAGTATGTATATCATTAAGCTATTTCCCTTTCGGCGAGCCTCTAGGGGTAAGCGTGACACTACCCGATTCGGGTAGTGTTTTTTAGGTGGATTTGTAGTAAATGGGCTCACCACACCCACGACCGCCAACAGCAACGCAGTAGTATCAGACGGTCACCCATCCAAGTACTAACCGCGCCCAACACTGCTTAACTTCAGTGATCTAACGGGAACTGGTGCTTCCAGCGTGGTGCTTCGAGACGTGGTCAACACTAAATAAATGTTTTCTTATTAATCAAAGTAAAATGTGTTGAAAAACCTAGTTATAACCTCTTACTCCTTGAAAATTCTATTCAGCGTGTGAGGATCTGCATTTGCCTTTAGCAGATATCTTGCTTACCGAAAGGTACTAAAGGCGCGAAAATTCAAAACAGGCATTGAGTAATAATATTCGAAATCCTACTTATTGAGTTATTGTTCAACCCATGTAATTAGGTTCAACCTAATAAATAAAGAGAATTGCTTGGATTGTGTTTGTTATGGGAAACTATAATTAGGAATGGAAAAAACTTCATAACAATAAGTTTTAGTCTTTTTACGTTATAACCTCAAAGTTTACATGCTGGTCTCTTTCAAAGGAATAAAACATGAAATCGAGCCGTTAAGTAAAAAGAATCCTTTTAAGTATATTTTAATATAAAATTATAATTAGGAATATAAATACATTTAAAACCTTTATAACGACAATTTTTATATTTGTAGGTTATAATCACGAATTTCACATGACAGTCTATTTCAAAGTGATTAAATGTGAACTCTTGGTACGTACGTTATTATTATTAATAAATATAATTTTAAATCACGTTTAGATTTTCATTATCTGTATAACTTTATTATTAACAACATCGAATTTTATTAGAGAGGACATAAATAAATTTCTGAGGTTTTCTACATTATCGATCATATTACCGACCTGTTATCAAGCACTGTTACCATATCTCCACAAAATTTTGCAGACAGCACTTTTCTCTGCCGAACTCTTAATAAATCTACAATTTTCTATCATCTTCTAATAAAACGACGGAAAGAAATCTTTGAGATAACTATACATTCATAAATATTTTTTCCAAGAAAATGTGCAAAATTATTCAAAATATTGTACTAGTTTATCAAATATTTTAGAGCAAAATATCTTCGTGAACATACGTTAATACGTTAAGAGTCTTTAGAACATTTCCCTAATCTACGTGGAAAACAAAAATTATTTTTAGACCGATTCCCTATGTCCCGGAATTTAGATCCGCAAACTTATTTAAAAAAAAAAATGAAAGTTGTGCTGATTTGTACCGTGAACGGTTTTTTGAAAAATCAACAATTTCGGGCACAATTCTTGAAAAACGTTTATTTTGCTAGATCCGCAACTTCATACTAGAGCAAAAAAAGTTTGTGGTAGTCGGCTCGAAGTATACACAATTTTGTGTAGGAAAGCAAAATGTCAAAAACCTAACTGTTACCGAAAAAAAACCATTTTTATTATTTTTGAAAATTTCGAAAAAATAAAACTAGTGATGGGTTGTGCTCGACAAATGCAGTCTTTATTTCCTCTGACAAAATCACGTGAGATCAATAGTTCTCATATTAAAAACTCAAAACGTAAAACTCAAAAAACACAAAAGATCTAAAAATAGTCAAATTTCGAAAAAATAAAAGTTGTGCTGGGTTGTGCTCGATAAATGCAGTCTTTATTCCCTCTAACAAAATCACCTGAGATCAACAGTTCTTATATTAAAAACTCAAAACGTAAAACTCAAAAAACATAAAAGATCCGAAAATAGTCAAATTTCGAAAAAATAAGACTTGTGCTAGGTTGTGCTCGACAAATGCAGTGTTTATTCTCTTTGACAAAATCACGTAAGATCAACAGTTCTCATATTCAAAACGTAAAACTCAAAAAACATAAAAGATCCAAAAATAGTCAAATTTCGAAAAAATAAAACTTTTGCTGGGTTGTGCTCGAAAAATGCAGTCTTTATTCGCGGTGACAAAATCACACGAGAACAACAGTTCTCATATTAAAAACTCAAAACGTAAAACTCAAAAAACATAAAAGATTTAGAAAGTTTATGTCACGTGATTTTGTTAGAGGGAATAAAGACTGCATTTTTTTAGCACAACCCAGCACAAGTTTTATTTTTTCGAAATTTCCAAGAATAATAAAATTTTTTTTTTTCAGTAACAGTTAGGTTTTTGAAATTTTTCTTTGCTACACAAAATTGTGTATACTTCGAGCCGCCTATCACAACCTTTCTTTTTGCTCTAGCAAGAAGTTGTGGGTCTAACAAAAAAAACTTTTTTAAAAATTGTGCCCGTAATTTTTGATTTTTCAATAAACCGTTTACGGCACGAATCAGCACAAGTCTAGCACAATTTAGCACAACTTTCATTTTTTTGAAAAAATAAGTTTGCGAATCTAACTTCTGGGACATTGATTCCCTACATTCAGCAGGAATCATTCAATTCCCCAAATTGTAGGGAATATTTCCAAACTTTAGTATAAATTACCATAAGTTTCGGGAAATTTCCCCAAAAATTGTAGGTATTATCACTCTGGTACAAAATTCAGCGTTTTCCTTAACATCTACTAGGTGGCGCTGCAAAACGGGCATCCCGGTATGGCACGACTCTGGGACATGAAATTAGCCCAACCCGGGCCAGATCATGCCAGCCCGATCGGGGCCAGATGGGTAATAGGAAACATATATGGCGATTTCTGCGAGGGACTCTGTAAAATCCTACGAAATAAAAAAAAAATCTCCAAAGCTTTGTACATTCTGTTTCGATATATTTTAAAGTTTCAACTGTGATAAAATGCAATTCTTATTGTCTCATTTTCGGCAATAGACTCAGTAGCACAGAAAAAACTAAGAGTAAATTTTGTTGCAGGTAATTTCCTACTTTTACTCGCTGGTGTAGGTCGAAGATAAATATTACCCATGCTCGAAGTAATCTGTCTGCTATTACCTGCTCTGATGGGTAAAAGAGAATAAATGTGACAGCTCTCAAAAGTCGCCACGGTCTTTAAAGTAGAAGGTATTCTCTGTGGTTTGGGATTCCGATGATTCATTAGGATCGAACCTCACCTTTTACCATATGAGATAGTCAACGAGGGCCGATCGAATTTAAAATGATCATTTCGAAGCCTCTCTGTCTATCATATGAGATAGACAGAGAGGGTTTGTTTGTTTCGAAACGCTAAGTATGACTTGTCATTCAAAAGTAACAGACGCTCTCTTCCTACTTCATATAATAAAAAGAAATGTTTCAAAAAGATTGCTTTGAATTCCATCGTACCTCGTTGTTAAAAATAACAGTAACGGAAGGTTCCCCTTAGGTCCAGACGTTGGATAAAGAGGTCCGTTCGATGTTCGACTTACAGCGCAGCATCGGAGTCCATCTGCTGGAAATTCCCTCTGAAACGTTCCGAAGGTTCCCGCGGAACGTTCCGTGCTATTAGGTCTGTCCGAAAGTATAAAGCGGGGCGCACACACATTTGCACAGCGCACAACGCATGGCGCAGAAGGTGTTGAAGCGTGTTCCCTTGTGTGTTGTGCGTTCTGCTTATTCGTTGTGCAAATGTGTGTGTGCCCCGCTTAACCTAGTAAACAGCGGCGGACTGGGTCTCTGGGCGCAGGGTGGGAGGCATGGTTGGAGGCGCCTTTTTAACGAAAAATATTTTGATGAGCAGAAAAAAAACTGGATCGGATGGCAGATTATTAATTTTATTGCACCGCCGCCCCCACACTCTCTATATACACAGGCACGTCATTTTAATTTACTTTCTGTTTATTTTCAGAAGTTCTTATACATTGCCTTCAAACAAGTAATAATGGATTCCAACATATCGTAACATTAAAATATTATAAATGTAATGATTTATACATTTCTTTGGACTTTGCTGCATCATGCCCTGGAAAAGTTCAAAATATCATTTATTATGCAACAACCAAGCTGTCCAATATTTAGGAAAACAATGCTATACCTTCATTCGATAGTTTAAAAATCTATCAAAAAAGGCTGATGCAAAATAATTTAATGAAATTCTGCTAAAACGATTCTGTTGAGTTGTGTTAACTTATATCCTTATGTTATGTCAAATCCTGTCAAAATTTTCGCAAAACTTCAACCTTGCAAAATATATATGTAATATTATTGTATTTATACTAACGTAGTTCAGAGGTTATATTTCTAATAATTGATAAAAATATTTTTCTTCAACACTTTAACATTGTTTGGTTAATTTCGTGAGATAAGAAATTGATTTCTTTCACGTATTATTACAATTTTGGAATATTGTAGTTTTTAAGTCTATAAATGACAGAAACATGTAAAATCTGTTCGCAAAAATACTTTATCAATGATTAATTAGCTGACCCAGCAGTATAGGAAACTGAGATAATAAGATTTTTGGTTTCGTTTCATTAATTGTTCAATATCTTTGTTTATAAAAATATATTCGTACACAAAGCTGTTCTAGTTGGCGCCCAAGTGTCCTTAGGGGCGCCACATAATATATATTATTATTATTCAAACTTTACACGATTTGCAGAGGCAGTGGCGGTCATCCCCAGAGATTCTCGAGGGAAATTTGAGAAACAATATCCACAGGCTTAAACAGACTTGTTATTGCGCATCGCAATTAATCCGAAATGAGAAGTATCTTTCAAAGGCGCGCACCTCTTGGCTGCGCAGAAGACAATATTTGATAACACCACTGGTAAGATTACCTAGTGTCCCTAGCTTTGGACACGAACGGACGTTTCCGTGGTTACTTTGAGTTTTTTTCTGGTGTGTAAGTGAAATGAAATTTCGGAGCGTGATTAACTTTCACGCTGGCTCTTTAGTGATAATTAAGATTTGAATCAACTGTGGTCTCACATTCTGGGAATTTCTCATCATTTGAGAGCAGGAAGGATACTTTATCAACGGAATGCTAAATTTTGATTCTACGGTCAGCTATTCTTATTAACTATGAAGGACTAAGGAAGGGTGTATCAGTACGTTTTCCACCTAACTCCATTAATGAGGTAAAACTCTGCATATATACTTTTATGCTTGGTCTTCTCGCTATGCTTTTTCCTGCTTTGGCCTGCTTAATTTGCCTGGTACGTTAAGAAGAAATTGGAGAATTCTTTATTTGAATCTGTACGCCGCAACCTGCCCAAATGTTTTCATTATGGTTTGAGGGTCACAACAACAGAATTGTCTACTCTCACAGAGGTCATCAAGCAAGTAATACTCTCTGAATTCACTCAAATAGACTCCTGCTACCTGTCTCCTTAATGCTTACCAACTTTCCTCTCTCTTTGTTGTCCTATAAATTTCCACTTATTTTGTTTTGCGATTGAAACGTGCATGATTCAACACCGTACCACTGCTTTATTTTGTTTATACTTTTATTCTGCTGAACCCTTGACTTATGCTTATTATTTACCCATTATTTTTAAACCCACAGCGTTAAGGATTCATTATTTTTATCTGAGTGTATTCAGAAACGTTTAAACCCATCTCGTCTATGGATTCCTGGCATGGTTTGACGGCATTTGAATGCATACGCATTTTTTTCGTTTTTTCTCTCCTCTATGTGCCGATTAAAGGAGGTTGGCAAGATGTACTACATGATTTACATCTAACTCAGCTTATGAGGCGGGATACTCTGCGTACGCGATTCTACGAACACGATCTAATTTATTTATTTTTAGGTTCCATCCATCCTCCACTATGAACCCACCCAGATTCACCGGGAGGACAGGTTTACGGGGTTCGGACTCATCCCCTAGGAATGTAAGAGGATTGGCCCCTGGATCTCAGCATGGACGGCAATTGGAAATGGTGTCTCCCTCGCATCTGAGTGGTAATTACTCAGGGAATCGGGGTCTATCTCCTCGCCATGGCATCCCCAAAAGGCCTGGTTCTTCTCCACCACAGGCTGCCATTCACAAGGAAAGCCGCCTTGATATCTCAAACCAAAGCTTTGAGGGGAACCAGGTATCTCCCATACTGCATTCATCACTTAAGGAGATTCCTGTATTGCCGACAGATTCCCGTCCCCAAGATACCGGTGATAAGAATCGTCCGAATGAAAGGAATTTGAGTGATAACTCTCCAGTGCATGAGTACTCTGAGAGCCATATTAAATGGTCTAGGGCTGATTTGGATTCAACCTTATACCCGAGGAATGCTTCCCCTCCATTTTTGGTTTTCCTAGAGTGTCGAACCGGGGGGCGAAATATGGGGAAATACGATCCTCTTGCATTGGCTGACAGGATCAGAGCGGTCATTTCCGGTCCCAGGCAAATATTCCATAACGGGCAGAATCGTGTCAAAATAATTTGTGAACATAGGGAGGATGCAAACACCCTAGTGACATCGCAAGGTCTAAAGGAACAGGGATATTCGGTCTCCATTCCTCCTTCTTTGATCTATAAAAAGGCTTTTATAAATGGTGTGCCACTGAGGTACTCCGCTCAATAAATCCTAAGTCGAACAACGGAGAAGGTCAGGAGTACAATTCTTTCAATCAGACGCCGAACGAAGGTTGACAACACCCTGGACGAGCGTGTAGAATTCGTCTTCGCCTGCTCGAGGGTTCCTCGTCTTGTCTTCCTCTCCAGTTTCGGTTACAATGTCACCCCGGTTATTCCCCCTCCAAAAAGATGTTATTCTTGCCAACGTTTTCGGCACGGGTCTGACCAATGCAGGGCTTCTAGGCCGACCTGCGAGTTCTGTCCGGAGTTTCACAGGACGGATGAGTGCCCCAATAAGATCGCCCCAGCACGCTGTGCTAACTGTGGGGGTGGACATATGTCTTCATCCAGACTCTGTACCATCTACCTATTCGAATTTGAAATAATGAAGTACAGATTCTGGAATGACTGCGGGTTCTTGGAAGCGGAGAATGCCTTGGGCGAAATGGGGCTACATCACCCGGGAGGCCGAGGATCTCCGGCCCACTCCCCCCCGGGCCGCAGCCCTCTCAGAGAGGAGCGCTCTCCCACGATTAACCCTACCCCTCCCTCTTGTTCATTATCCATGGAAGACGGAGAAGGCCCGCTTAGAGAGGCGGTCTCCTCCCTCCTGCACCTCAGTCGCAACACTGATTCCACTCTTCAGGAATTCCTGGTTGAAACCCCGGATCGCCAAACTCTGAAGGAAAAGGGATACAAGGACTCTTCAGCTTAAACAATCATCCTTATGAAGGCTCTTTATCTCCGTTAAATCGGAGAAATCAAGTTAATTTTTATTTTATCTCTCTTTATATCTTGTGGTTTTTGTTACTTTGAAATTGTTGAATTTGTTACACTTTGATCGTATCTTTTAGTCCTTATTGTCGTTTTTGTTTTTTCTTTGTTTTTTGTTTTGACTTTAACTGAAATCTGTTAAGATTAATATACTCTGTTGATTTTTCGTGATCTCCCATTTTCTGTTGGAAGCAGTTAGTACTATTGGTCAAGTTTATTAATTTTTCTACTAAGTCTTTGGGAATCTGCTTTTTGGTACTTTATAAAAAGGGCACCCTTACGAGGGTCCAAATTTTTCGATGACTCCGAGGAACTAGTTCAATCCTCGTGTGTGTTGAGATTTTAGTTAGCGTTTATAATCTGTGTACCTATTAAACCTCTGGAATTTAGCCTTGAACTCCCAGAACCGCTGCGTAAGTTCCTGAAAGTTTTTTTTTAATCTTTATTATTTTTTTCTTTTTTTTTAAATTATTAGTTTAGTTTCCTAAATTTATTACTAAAACCCTTGGTAGACTGCTCTTTATTACTTGGAAATTTTTGAATTTGTTATACTTTGATCGTATCTTTTAGACCTTGTTGTAGTTTTTTCTGTTTTTTAACTTTTCAGGTACTTCCCTCCTAGTCTTCTCAATTTATAATGAAGTCAAAATAACTTTTGTTTAATTCCGTGCTAGATCTATTCCATGTTTTGCAGTCTTATTTTGACTGAAAGCTGTTTAGCTCAATATACTCTGTTGCCTTTTAGTGACCTCCCCTTTTCTGTTGGAAGCAGTTAGAACTATTGGTTAAGTTTATTTAATTTCTCTATTAAATCTTTGGGAATCTTCTTTTTGGTACTTTATAAAAAGGGCACCCTTATGAGGGCCCAAATTTCTCGCTAATTCCGAAGAACTAGTTCAATACTCGTGAGTGTTGATATTTTAGTTACTTGGTAAACTTCTGGAATTTAGCCTTGTACTCCCAGAACTGCTGCGTAAGTCCCTGAAAGTTTTTAAAAACTATTAGTTTAGTTTCCTCAATTTATTACTAAAACCCTTGGTAGAATGCTTTTTGTTACTTTTAAATTGTTGAATTTGCTATACTTTGAGCGTATCTTTTAGTCCTTATTGTAGCTTTTTCCGTTTTTAACTATCCAGGAATTGCCCTCCTAGTATTCTCAATTTATAATGAAGTCAAAACAACTTTTGAGCAACCCCCTGTTAGCTCTATTCCATTTGTTGCAATTTTATTTTGACTGGAATCTGTCAAGCTCAATATACTCTGCTGAGTTTCCGTGATCGCCCCTCTTCTGTTGGAAGCAGTTAGTACTATGAGTCAAATTTCTTAAATTTTCCTATTTAACCTTCGGGAATCTGCCTTTTGGTACTTTATAAAAAGAGCACCCTTATGAGGGCCCATATTTTCTCGCTAATTCCGAAGAACTAGTACAATTCTCGTTTGTGTTGAGATATTAGTTACCGGTTAAGAATCTGTGTACTTGTTAAACCTCTGGAATTTAGCCTTGAATCCCCAGAACCGCTACGGAGGTTCTTAAAAGCTTTTTAAAACTGTTAGTTTAGTTTCCTAAATTCTTCACTAAACCCTTGGTAGACTGCTTCTTGTTACTTTGAAATAGTGGAAGTTGTTATTAGTTTACTTTCCTAAATTTATTACATAAACCCTTGGTAGAATGCTCTTTGGTACTCTGAAATTGTTAAATCTGTTATACTTTGACCGTATCTTTTAGTTCTTTTTGCAGTTTTTTCTGTTTTTTTAACTGACCAGGAATTTCCCTCCTAGTCTTCTCAATTTATAATGAAGTCAAATAGCTTTTGTTTAATCCCGTATTAGCTCTATTCCATCTTTTGAACCTCACTTTGACTGAAATCTTTCAAGCTCAGTAAACTCTATAGATTCTTCGTGATCTCCCCTTTTCTGCTGGAAGCAGTTAGTACTAAAGAGTCAAGTTTCCTAAATTCTTCTATCAAATCTTCGGGAATCTTCCTTTTGGTACTTTATAAAAAGGGCACCCCTACGAGGGCCCATATTTTTTTCGCTAATTCCGAAGGACTAGTTCAATTCTAGATTGTGTTAAGATCTTAGTTGGTGTTTAAGCTCGCCAATAATTTGCTGCTTAGTCATCCCAATTCTTAATGAAGTTAGAATAACTTTGGTTAAATCCTCTGGAAACTCTATTCCATCTTTTGTAATTTCATTCTCTCAAATTCCTTTTAACCTTAATACAGTCTACTAAATTTTCGTGATTTCTTTTTCTTCTTGGAAGCTGTTAGAATTTTTTGGATAAGTTTCTTAAATTTCTACAAAATCCTCGGGAATTTTAAAATTGGCAATTTAGAATAGCCTCTCTTATGAGGGCCTCTCATCCTTATGCTAAATCTCTGGTTCATCGAGAGGACTATGCATGCATATTTTGATTCTGTTATTAGCAATTATCATGTTCCCTAGTCGTAATTTTTGCCCATAGGCCAAGGTTGGTCTGACGATATGAGTCAAATTCAATCGAATCCGCTATTTATAAGTAGGTGTTAGTAGGGGTATCCCGCCCTTAGAGTAATCGTCTATACGCCTATACATTATCACAAGTAAAAGGAGACTTAGTTCTTGGTTTAATACTCATTTAGTGGACCAATTTTCTCGGACTCCAAATGGAAGCTAAACGCAAGCTTATTAAGTTTGCGAATTGGAATGCTCGCAGTGTGTTAGGAAAAAGGGAGGAGGTTGAGTCAATTTTATTCCAAAATGATCTTGATGTCCTGTGCGTTTCAGAAACCTGGCTTTCACAGGATCAGAATTTTGAAATCAGGGGTTATATCACCTTTCGGTGTGATAGAGCGATTGGCAGGGGTGGGGGATCTATGATCCTAGTTAAGGATGCATATTGCATAGATCGGCTCGATCTAGTCGGACCGTGGGTGGGTGATTTGGAGGTAGTGGGGATAACACTATCCACGTCACTGGGGAGAATAGCATTCCTCTCCACATATGTGTCCCCGGACATGAGAATCACGGAGGA
>CAKNWT010322830.1:0-14256 GCA_932066315.1 Andricus coriarius
TGGGTTTCAGCCTTCTTTAACCTTCTTTAACTTTTTCATGAAAATTTTGATGAGTAAAACACAATCTTGGGTTCTTTAACCATTGTGCTTTTACCCAATGAAATTTTAATGAAAAATGATATAATTATATTCTGAGCCAAAATTTTCAGTTGTTTTTCAAAATAATTTTATTTAATAATACTTATAGGTTAGAAAAGGTAAAAAGGGAAATTTTTGGTTTGTCACAAAAAAAAAAATTGTTTGTATGGATTTCTTAGGATAACTAAAATAGAATAATGATGAAGAATAAAAATTTTCACTTTATTTTGCAACACATAAATAAGCAGACCTGATTCAAGGTACAGAAATTATCAAAACATACACTTAATTCAATAGATTTTAACATAATATGGTAAATGTCGCGTTTTTAACAAAACTTAATTCAAGCGCGAAACGCGAAACAGTTGATGAGAATATATTTGTTAAAACCACAGAAGCTTCAACAAAAGCAGGGTGGCCGCTTCATTTGAGGAAAAATAGTCCCGGAATTTTCTCAGCGATTAAACTGGTAAATTTTTTATTTTAAACTTTTATAATTTGATCAGTTCAAAGATTTCTGGCTAAAAAAATATAAATCTACGTTGAGCTACCATATTTAATTTTTGTTATAAACTGTTAACTGAGTAAAAAAGACGTTTAATTAAATTAATTTAAAAACGTTTTATATTATTATTTGTTTAATTGTTCTTTATAGGTCAAAATGTGAAACTTCGAATTGAAAAGTAGAAAATTTTAAATCACTCAAGGCTTTCTATTTCGATCAATTCTGTTTGCAAGTTGTTTTATTTTCAATATATGATTTAAAATTGCTGATTTTAAATAAACATTCAAATATTGATAAATATTAGAAAATATTTCTTATTTTAATTAAAACATGTCGAATTAAATGGATTAAAAGTAGTATATTTTATACTGAAAAAGAATATGATTTAAAATTTAATAAAAGCGTTTTATTATTGAACAGATCCAGAATATCACCTAGTAAAATTTATTCTGTTTTAATTTCTAATACACTCTCATAAGGCATAGAGGCCGAACGAAAAGTGCCAGATCAGGCAGAAGAGCGCATTTCTTTTTTATAAACCGTGTAAAGAATTGTGGCTGACACGATATACTTCAAAACAACTTCTGATTGTGTCGCGGTTGGCTATTGGGCATTCCACGGTTTCTGCGGCGGTCAGTTCTTTAACCTCCCGGCTGTATATGTTTATTTTTGCCCGTTTTGACCCAGAACTCGCATCATCAGGTTTATATATTGCACGGAAAATCAAGTTTCCGCTTGGTTTTCTATCCAGTAACGCGAAGACATCGCCATTGGACGTTGACAATACAATTTGTGCTCCGGTCGGCATGGGGCAAAGGAAATGATCGTGGTTTCTCAATCGAATTGGTTTATCGAGAGGAAAAGAGTATCTTCGAAGTTCGAATATCCGGGTGGGATATTTGTAGGGTTTAAGTCGAATAAGTCTAAGATCTTGAATTTTAAATCCAAATACTTTACGAAAAATTGGCCTGGCATGAGGAGACCTGGACCTTTCACGAAGACGAGGGACAGCAGAAAGACGAGACATAGCGGTGGGACGAGGCGTGGCGGGAGGAAGAGACCTTCCAGGAGAATTTCTCTCAGGAGAAGAAGCAAAAGGTACCTGACGAGGAAAACTAGGATCAGCTTCATCACCAGGCAAAAACTTGGACTGGGAACTTAATTCTGCAACAAGGAATGAGTTGTAAATGAGGTTATAATTAAGGATCCGCCTATCAATTTTTATCGCTAAACGGTTTTGGCCGTTTAGCAACGTGCAGTTGTTTGGCTGAAAATTAATCTATTTTGGTTGAGCGTAGAATGGATAGGGGAAGTGAAGCTTTTTTACAAGCTAGAATTTCCATTTGTAACTATTTTCGTTTAGATGATATTCATCCAAAAACAGTGACATACTGTCACGAGAAATATTGGGAAATGGTGAACTACATTATTTTTGTCACCAGTCACAGTAATGCTTCCCCGCCACGAGAAGTTGGAAAGGAAAAGGTATGTGACCTAATTCATTTCTGTGATCAGTCACAGGAGTGACTTTCTTCCACAAAACGTTGCATGGGGGAGGGGGCGTGACCTACATTAGGTTGGAAAGGGGAAGGTATCTGACCTACATTATTACTATAGCTAGTCATATGGGTGACTTCCCGTTGGAAAAGTGAAGGGTTTGACCATCATTATTTCTGTGACTAGGTACGGGGGTGGCTTCCCGCCCCATGAGATGTTGAAATGGGGAAGGTATGAGACCGAAATTATTTCTGTGACTAGTGACAGGGGTGCCTTCACTCCTCAACTCTCCCCCAAGGGACGTTGGAACGAAAAGGTATGTGACCTACATTATTCCTACGAGTCACAAGGGTGCCTTGCTTCCCTCCACAAGAGGTTCGAAAGCGGAATGTGTCTAACTGCGTAGGGTAGTGCTCCCGAAGATGGCTCCGAGCACTACTGCGCATGAGTCAAGTAGAGTTTTGTCATTCGTGGAGAACAGGGAATTGAGAGAATAGCTATTTATTCTGTTGTCTCTACCAATTACGTGGGTCACCGACATACGGTCTGTTTGTCTGATTGGTTGTTTCGCTACTTGGTCGCAGCAGGTTTACTTCTCGTTTCTTATTTTCCCAGTAACCGTGAACTTAGATTAGATTGTGCACAAAGGTATTGTAAGTTGCTAAAAATGTCAGACTTAATTCAAGCACAAGATATTGTACTACACCAAAAAAGAACATGACTCTACACTTCAAATTTGCCCTGATAACAAAAGAGATGAATGACTCTCTCGGTGAGGCATGTAACTATAATTCATATTATTATTTAAAAAGATGAAAAGGAAGGTGAAGAGGAAGTACAAGAAGTGGAAAGAGGGAACTGCCAAAAGGAAGGAGTAAGTAGAAATGAGGAAGGGGTTTAGACGTGTGGAAGATAATAAAGAGTTTCAGGATACATAGAGTGGTGATAAGCAAGAAAATAGAGATTGAGGAGTGAAGGGAGTTTTTTAGAGAATCATTTCAGGACTTAGATTCAATGAAGAGTGATGATGGGAGTAGAAGAACGAGAGAGGCAGAGACGGAGGAGTAGAATTTGCCGGAGATGGAGAAACAGATAAGGAAGTTAAGAAGGTCAAAGGCAGCAGGGCTGGACGGGGTAGAGACCGAAGTATATATAAGTTAACTGTAAATGTTGTAAATAGTAGATAAGTATTAGGTATTTGCCGCCGAGGCAAAGTTTCGCAATACAAGACTGCTGATATTTCTTATCGCTGTTTTGAATTTGTATATCACTTCGGCTATTTTAAGGTATAAAACTGTTGGTATTTAAAAAAAAAATTGATTGTGCGAAAAATTAATTTTTTATTAAAGAAAGTTTGTGATTCATTCTGAACCAATCTATTAAAGAATAAAAGTATAAGTAGAAAATGTAATAAACCAAGAAATGCACTTATTCATAAAAATTTCTAATTGAAAACATCTTTTTTGTAATACTTAAGCAAAACATAGATATCTTTTAGTAAATCAGAGTAAAAATTCAGGCCTCAATTAAAAGAAATCTTAATGGTATCTTGTGTTTAGTGTCTCCGTTTTAAAAATTATTCTAAAACCAAAATAAAATCTACTTTCTTTTAAACCATTTAGGGTAGAAACTTAGAACACCGAGAGCTCACAAATGAAAATTAGATTTCCGACTATCTTATTTTCCTGCTCATTAGAGACAAAATTATAACAAAACCAAAAAGGAAAAAGTCAATCAAAACTAACCTCTCACGCTTCACTCGTTCTTTTCCCGTAATTGTTATACTACTAGGAAGCAACATGTTTTAAAGCCAATCTATACTTTTTCATGACGGAAAAGTGAGAAAAATTAGTTTTCTTTATAAGAAAATAGAGAAATCGAAAATCTATAGCTAGATCCTGTTGTAGCAAGGAGTCAGCGTGAAGGGTATAAAAACAACAGTTCAATAATAATTAAAGAGTTAGAGTTCTGGGGTGTTGCGTGATGATGGTGCCTTCTGTTGGTATATGTTTTGTTTGTATTTTTGGTCTTCAAATATTCAAACCCTACAAAATATTAATAACACTGTAATTGTTTAAATAATTAATTAGCGCACAGGCTGAAAGAACCTTACAATAACTGCACAATTTTGTATGACAATGTAATTGTTTAAAAATCATTTTTTCGGCCTAATACAAAAAATACGTGGAGCTACTTCTCAGAGGAATCCACTGATATGACAAGTGCTTCACATTACCATTAGTGTATTTTAAATTAATGGCACAAGATTCAAATCTATATGCATAGCTAAATGTTGGGTCGTCCTTGTTGTTGTGCTGAGTAGTGGATGAAATGCTTCATATCGAGTTAGCCTATCCACAAAGGATGAATGAATTAACGGCGACGCACACCTGCCCAGTGATGGAGACAACTGCTTTACAGATGGCTCCAGGAACGAGGCGAATGCTCAGACAGCAGGGCTACTATGTTGGACTTGAATGGAACAGCGACCTCGTCGCTATTTGTATGGGAATGCTTTGAGGCACTGAATATGTTAGCGACGGAAAACCGAGTTACTCTGCTATGGATCCCTGTACACAGCAGTATCAATGGCAATGGGATATCGGATAGGCTAGCCAAATTAGCAGCAAGAAGAAATTTTACTGGACCCGAGCCAGTTGTAGATATTTCCAGTAATTCAGTCACTGAAGAAATGAACAGTTGGCTGACTGAGGAACATCAGAATAAGTCGGATTTGGTCTCTGGTTGCAGACAGGCCAAAACACTGTTGGACACAAAGCTTAACTCTAACCGATCGAGGGAAATTACTCAAGCTCGGTAGGAACGAAATCAAAGTCTAATCACATCTTTTGTCACTGCTCTGCAATTGCGGGGAATAATAATAATTCCAGCTGTATGGAATTTAGTTGTACTGCGTGAGTGGATGAATATTGCCAGAAATCTTTCCACCGGTACAGAATTTAGTGGTACTTTATAGATGCGAATCTGACTGCGTAGAGTATGTCATTCTAACACACGAAAAAAAATATGACCATTTTTGACCACCTCCAAAAATCGGAGAGGCAACCAGTTCGATTACTTTTGAAAATGATCATTTTTCAATAAGAATAAGATGGATAAATATTCCCCCAATTGTTTCACCTTTATAGAAACGAATCTTACTGCGTGGGTTTTCAAGGGGATTTTCAAGAAGATGTTAAAACAGCAACAACCCTTAGTCAGTTATTAAACCTTAATCAGGAAACTCCTCGAAAAGTCAGGGGGGTATCTGTACAATTTTACTCTTATGTCTGTATAATTCACTTTGAGGTTATGCTTCGTTAACGTATGAAGAAAATAAGAAACGTACTAAACCGGATCAGGTGGTCCAGTTCGGCGCTATAAGAAGCCACAAGCAACAAGCAGAAGAAGAACGGTTCGGAAAACTCCGATTTACTGTGAAGGCCATTGAGCACCCCCGAAACAATGGGTGAATCGCGGTCCCAGTGCATTTGCAATTTGACTTTATTTTACATATTTATCAAAGAAAACTAAGATTCGGTGCATTGAATACGCTAGAGGTACCTCCTTAGAATTTTTTATTATTAATGGTAGAGATATCAATATAATATACTAGAGTCTAGCCAAGTTTGCTGTTATAATAATTTAAAACTTTTAAGTTTAATGGCTGCTTTGCAAAATAATGGAATGTAAGTGCTGTGTAAATTGTATTGCATATACATTAACCTGCACTGTTGGGAAGGTACTAGTATGTGTGCGTGCATAGATAAGAGCCAACATAGTTGGGTACGCATGAAATTGCTCCCTCTAAAATTCTGATTTGCGTACAGCTTGAAAAAAAATTACCACGATATAGATATGTTATGCTAGTATATTTACCAATAGAATCAAGGATAATAAGTAAGGATAAGACCAAAGTCCAGACAATCCTCATCTTTTTTCGTTAAATAAGTACGCTGATTAATGTATTAATGAAGAATTTAAATAAAAACGTATCAAATGAATATTCGACTGCCTAATTTGCTTATATTATCTATACTAATGTCGTTATCTCTTACACTAAATCCGTCAAGGTTTTCCTTCTGAGATATTTACATTTGATAAAAGTTAGTTTCAAGGAAAAAAATGTTCTTGCCAAAAAATTTAAACTGATCTTACCATTTATAAAATCATTTACATTTCGGAAAAAAATGATATTTAAAATATAAATTTATATACTATATATTTTATATTTGTATATATTGTGTTTGATCTAATGTTTTAGAAAATTCTCAAAGAAAAATAAATTATTTCGAAGCAAAAGCATCGTTTCCTAACTTTGACTTTCAATTACCATCGCTTATTATGTTATTCTAGATTACTAAATTATTCTAAATCTAGGCTTTTGAGCATACACTGTCGGAAAGACGCTGAAGTTTCAAATGATATGATTCAATTCACACCAGATTTCAAGATTTCTAAGGTTTTGAAAATTTTTAATAGATAACAAGGAATTTTTAAGAATTTTATATGTTTTTTATGAAGTAGATTTGTTATTTTAAAGAATTTCTCGTGCTTTCACATGATGTTTAAGTATTTCGTAGGAATTCGTAATACGTGAAAGAATTTCTTATAATTTCAATATTTCCAAGAAATTTCAAAGTATTTTTAAGCAAATAAAGATTTTTCAAAAATATTTAATCTCTACAGTCTACTGTTTAATTTCTACAATCTTTCTACAGTCTCCACTCAGAAAAGATATTTTTCAATTTACAGAAAATTGGTTTGATTCAAAGAAAAATATTTATTGGCTCTTAGTAAAAAAATGGGTTTCCTGATGCAAGGAAATTTTTTTTAAGTGAAAGTTAACTGCGAAATATTGTTTTAACGAAACGGCCTTTTAAACCAGGTTAGCTACAGCAACACGTTCATCGTGAATTTTGTCAACTTTTAGCCTTTAAAACAAATATTGACTTTAAAATATACTAGTATATTTGTAATAATTAGATCTCCAGCGGGCTTTATCATTCTCGAAAACTGATGTAAATATACCTTATGGAATTTGTAGGGTTGATGTCCCAAACTTGGCATTATTTACCAAAAATTCTGTGAATTATATTGTGATAAAATTGAAAAATAACGACTAACACTAAGATTTCAGTATAACCAAGATGTGAATAAAATTTTGATTATGGAAATCAAAAACGCGAGACCAAAAAAGCCGGAATATTTGAAAAATAAATTTAAGCACAATTCGGTTTTCACTTTTCATACTTTTCTTCTTTATCTTGCAGAAAAATTAATGAATAAACTTAAAAAATATATTTTTATATAATTTAAAATAATTGATTGGTAAAGCTTATAGTCATTTATTCTTTTATACTTTTTGAAATTGTAGTCGCATTCAAAATGATTTTTTATATTGTGACAGGGTAAAATTCAACTCACCTGTCACTTAAAGTTGATACCCATATGAAATATTGTTAAATCACAATCCATCGCGACCAAGAGCAGAAGTCACCTCGGCCGGGAGCACCCGTCAGAGATTTTATATTTTGGTTATTTACTCCTCGAAAAATCTGTTTGCATGTTACCTAACCTCCACCTGTCAAATCCGAGATCACCCTCGAACACCCTGTCTAGTTAGCATCGTCCTTGGCCGTCATCCTCCACTGGTCTTTCAGCGCTATGTCATCGAGCGGTGACGTCACGATAAACTCGCCATTAACGGCTCCATAGTAACCAGGGCTGAGTCGTCACGTCAAAGGATTGCCAGGGTTTCTGACGCTGGAATAGTTACTTTTGGCTAATAAATAACAACCACCAGTAACTTTCCTACCACCATGGTTACCGGTGGTTCCTGCTGACAGTCAACGCTGGGCCAGTCAGATTATAACAAGACGCCGCCATCTTCTGTCATCCTCTAACGCCATGTCACGGAGGCGTGACGTCACACGAGCCACCAAGACTCTGGTGTTACTGAACTCAAACTTATCAGTAACCAGGGGCGCCAGTTAAACGCCATATTATCAGGACACGTGACGTCAAGATCCTCAAACTGTAATAAGATGATCGGAAATCTGATGAATGGGAGCTCATTGGTCGTCGAACGGCCTATCGGACGAATCTATCAACCAAGGAATGCAGCCATCATGGAGGACCTGCTACTGAAGGTCAAATTACGTAAATCGTAAAACTCGGTAAACATTTACCGCCGTACAAATTTAGATTTGAATAGGAATGTTATTGTCTTATATTACCCATACTTGTATTGTTTGGAATGTGTGAAAATATGAAATTGTAAGAACGCTTGAATGTATTTATTCGCAATTAGTTTACGTATGTGAGTGTGTGTGTAATTGTCCGACCATCTTCGTTGAAAAGTCAGTGTACAAATTACCGAGCACCGCGCAGGTCATGATACGCTCATGAACCTTATTGCAAGGACTTTATCAATTAAAATCTCAAATGTGTGAAAGTTTTGTGAACTGAAGTGCGATTTGTTAAAAGTATGCGAATAAATTGATCTTGCATAGTTCTTACTGCCAAATTCTAACTATTTTTCTTTGCAGTTTTTCCCTCTCGAATCCGCATGCATAGTTATTAAATTAGATGATTGTTATGTACATTCGATAATTACATTACTTCCACAACGCCGGCGTTGACTGCACCTAACACACTTGCGATCAGTTCTCAAGTGGCCGGAACTAGCAATTCGGGAGTAATAATAAAGGAGGTAACGGATACCCCTCGCCCCTATCAATAAAGGGAGTCCATCATTCGAATGCAATAGGCTCTATTAACAATGACACCACCGTTTATTTTTTAAATAGTAAACTCGATCTTTCACGCTCTACTTTATTAGCCACCGCCGTAATTAATGTGCGAGCTGATAATGGTCGGGCTCATGAATTTAGAGTTCTCCTAGATCAAGGTTCGGAATGTCCTTTTGTATCTGAAAGATTAATTAAAATTGTGAACCCAATGTATGAAAAGGTTAATGCACTAGTTTACGGTGTAGGAGGTGAGGTGATAGGTACTGCAAAAAAGTTGGCTCAAATATTACTTCTGCCGAAAATGGGTATGCTCGAACCGGTATTTATGCAGGCGTTAGTATTATTACATTTAACGTCTTGCACTCCACCTGTAAGACCGGGGGAGGAGTTGAGGAAGAATTAAGGGAGCTTTCGTTAGCAGATCCTGATCCATTTAGCTCAGAAAGCATAGCTATTATTTTAGGAGCAGATATCTTTGAAGCCTGCCTCTTACCAGGACTAAGACAAGATGCGTTAGGTTCTCTGACAGCTCAAGATACTGTTTTTGGATGGATTCTCTCTGGGCCAGTCCATAAACCAACTACCGACTGGACTGTACCTATCACAGCTCATCAGAGTCACTTTTGACCTCCAATGAGATGAATTGTGAGCAGCATTTCTTATCGACTCATCAACTCTTACCATCGGGAAGGTACATGGTACGTTTGCCTTCTAGGAACGGCCCTTCAATAGATATTGGTAATTCATTAAATAGAGTTAAATTAGTCCTAAAAAAGGTACATGCTCGTTTGCTTAAGAATTCCTCTTTGTACTCTGAATACGATGAATTTTTAACTGAATATAAACTGTTAGGACACATGGAACGCGTTCAGGACTTTTTTGATATTGATACTTCTCAAACAATTTATTTACCTCATCACCCTATTGTTAAGGACAGTAGTTCTACTACTCGTCTAAGAGTAGTATTTAATGCCTCGAGTTTAACATCCAATAACACGTCTTTAAATTCGCATCTTCATGTAGGGCCTAAAATTCTTACGGATCTAGTCTCCACTATATTACGCTGGCGTTGTCATCGTTTTGCCTTCGTAGCAGATGTAGAAAAAATGTTCAGACAGATTTTGATCGACCCTCATGATAGGAAATATCAACGTATAGTTTGGTATTCTGCTAACCAAAAGCTTCAAGCTTGGGATTTAAACACGGTCACATACGGCACAGCTTGTGCTCCTTACATCGCTAATCGAGTCATCAAACAGTTAGCAACTGATGAGGGTTCTAATTTTCCTGCAGCCAAATCAATTCTTGAAAATAATGTTTATGTAGATGATGTACTTTTTGGCGCTGATGAAATAGACGAAGCTCGAGAATTAAGAACACAAGTTATTCAAATGTTCAAACAGGGGTGTTTCCATCTAAGGAAATGGGCAAGTAATAATGAGTTACTATTATCAGACTGTCCATCAGGAACTCATGAAAGAGCCTTTGATTTTCATATAGATGAGGAGATTAAATTAAAAGTTTTAGGTTTGCAATGGGATCCTACATTAGATGTTTTCCAATTTAAAGTAGAGTCCCGACCTATGGAATCTCCAACTAAGCGTCTAATTCTTTCTGTTATAGCAAAGTTATATGATCCACTCGGCTGGCTATCTCCGGTAGTAGTAGTCGCTGAGCGCCTAATGCAACAGCTATGGTTTCAAAAACTTCAGTGGGATGAGCCGTTACCCACAGACATAGAGGACCATTGGTTCAAATATTATAAGAGTCTTACTGAACTTAAAGCTATACAGATACCGCGATAGACTGGTCAAAGCGCTGACATTTTGGGTTGCCAACTGCATGGCTTTTCTGACGCTTCGAGCAGAGCTTATGCAGCGGCCGTGTACCTGCGCATTATTCAGCAGGACGGAACTGCACAAGTTACCTTATTGACTGCCAAGTCTAGGGTGGCTCCTATTCTTCCGGTCACCACACCGAGACTCGAATTATGCGGAGCTCAATTATTAGCTAAGACTTTGCATTTTATTATTACAATCATGGGTCCTGAAAATATCCCACTTTACTGCCACACAGATGCTTCAGTGGTCTTAGCTTGGCTTACGAAGCATCCGTCTACCTGGCGTACCTTTGTATCCAATCGAGTAGCTCACATTCATGAGTTCATTCCGAATGCCAAGTGGAGACATGTTCCCACCAGGGACAATCCCGCTGATTGTGCTTCCAGGGGTCTTTTCCCAGAAGAGTTAAAGGATCATCCTTTATGGTGGCATGGCCCACACTGGCTAAGCAAACATTCTACAAGGTGGCCAGAATCACGGCCAGATTTGTCTGCGGATTTTGACCTTGAGTGGAGTAAAATATCTACTCACCATGCAATAAGGCAAGCTAAGCGACCCTTCGATTTAGCTGATAGGTTATCCTCTTGAACAAAATTGTTGAGAGTGACTGCTTACTGTACTCGATTTATCACTGCCTTCCTAATTAAGGTTGGTAGGTTACCAAAGTCTGCCTTCCAGCATGAAACTTTAGCTCTTACGGTAGATGAGATCACTGAAGCTTCCTCATACTGGGTCCGGCGAATTCAAAGGAAGATTTCGAACCTGAGTTACTCGCTCTTGAACGCGAAAACCCAATGGATGCGTCTGGTGTAATGCTTTAGGAGGAAGCTTACATAATGCCCCAATTAATTACAATGAGAAGCATCCTATTATTTTACCACGCCATCGAATAAGTGAGCTCATAGCTCAACATGCTCACTCTAGGACACTCCATGGCGGTACACAGCTCACCTTACGTACGCTACGCCAAGGATTTTGGATTATAGGAGCTCGTACGCTCGTCAAAAAATTGATTAACGCCTGTGTTCCATGCGTGCGTCAGCGAGCTACTGTTTCACAACAGCTCATGGGTAGCCTTTCGTATTTTCAGACCACTCCGAGTCGTCCCTTCACGCATACTGGAGTCGACTACGCAGGCCCTTTCAACGTACGCGTATCTCTGGATAGAGGGCAAAAAAGCTACAAGGGTTACGTCGCCTTATTCGTTTGCTGCGTAACTCGAGCCATACATTTGGAGCTTGTTTCAGATTATACTTCTGATGCTTTTCTAGCCACATACCATCGCTTTACAAATCGCCGTGGATTACCAGCTCACATTTACAGCGACAATGGTACCACATTTCAGGGAGCTGAAAAAGAGCGACGTACTTGCTTTTTGAACTTACGGTATGATACGGATTTGCAGAATCAGCTTTTCACTCAAGGAACTGCTTGGCACTTTATTCCGCCTACTGCATCTCATTTCGGGGGTCTTTGGGAGGCTGGGGTCAAAAGCTTCAAGCATCACTTTCGCCGAATAATGGGTTCTAGAACTTTCACTTTCGAAGAGTTTTATACCACTCTTACAAGAATCGAGGCAGCTCTTAATTCACGTTTAATAGCGCCGCTATCAGATGATACTGAGGATTTCACGTATTAGGGCATTTTTTGATTGGGGCACCGATATCGAGTCGCCATGAAAAATCAGTTGAATTTGTACCGGAGAATCGAATATCTCGTTGGCAGGTTGTTCAACATATAGCTGAGGTTTTTTGGAGACGCTGGGCTGTGGAATATTTGCATTCTTTACAGCGCCGATACAAGTGGGCACGTGAACAATCTAACCTCAAAATCGGCGACTTAGTATTATTGCGTAATGATGGTCTCCATCCTACAAAATGGTCGCTGGGTCGCGTAATCAAATGCTATCCAGGTAAGGATAGCTTAGTTCGCTCGGTTCGCATTAAGACGGCCACTTCGGAATTCGACCGACCAATTGTTAAGCTTTGCTTATTGCCTCTTTCAACTAAAGCCTCTACTGAATTGTGCAATTTAAATGAAACTGAGAAAAAATCTCAAGTAGCATAGTGTCTGTCTTGCCAAGGCACTTGCTTAGAACTTAGGGTTAATTCTTAACCATACTTGTATTTTATTCCAATTTATTTAGTATTAGGAGAGTTTTCTATTGTTACTCGCATTCAAAATTATTTTTCATCGCGGGCGGCGAAAATGAATTTCACCAGCGTCATTAGGTCATTTTTACTCTTGATTATGATTATTATTACTTCAAGACAATTTCTCATGGATGGCGGTGGCCCAATCAACAACAAGCGTTAATTATTTTTCATACTGTGATTTATCAACTTCACCCATGAAATCTTTCTAGTTTCTTCTCGTGCTGCACATGCACACGAAGCGGGCGGTATGTTTGGAATGTGTGAAAATATGAAATTGTAAGAACGCTTGAATGTATTTATTCGCAATCAGTTTACGTATGTGAGTGTGTGTGTACTTGTCTGACCATCTTCGTTGACAAGTCAGTGTACAAATTACCGAGCACCGCGCAGGTCATGATACGCTCATGAACCTTATTGCAAGGACTTTATCAATTAAAATCTCAAATGTGTGAAAGTTTTGTGAACTGAAGTGCAATTTGTTAAAAGTATGTCAATAAATTGATCTTGCATAGTTCTTACTGCCAAATTCTAACTATTTTTCTTTGTAGTTTTTCCCTCTCGAATCCGCATGCATAGTTATTAAATTAGATGATTGTTATGTACATTCGATGATTAATAACGCTAACATGTATGTATGAATATTTTTATTTGCGATTAATAGTTTAACGTACCGATGAAAGATTTTTCATGCGCATGCGCGTCCGTCTGGTTGAGGTTAGGTCGGTTGTCACATTTAGCGGAAGGAGAACGTTCAGAATGAGTCTAAATCTTCTCGAGTAAGAGTCTTAGGCGCAAATACCGACCCCTTTATGTAGTTATTTTCTTTGACCTAAATGAAAATATTATTCGGTTGAAAATTTAGTAAAATCACTTGTTGCTACTTGTGGCAACTGGTGACCTTTTTCGTTTCAGCATTGCCCGATTTGGCTTATCACTTTATTTTTTGGCATGATTCGCAGCTCGATAATCTCTACCATAAAGTTCGTGACATTCGTCAACTATATTGTGAACAATACCTGTGGTTAAATACAATTTTCTTCAACCCCCAGCAATAAAATAAAATGGTCCATTTTGCAACTCGAATCTCTGTGTTTTTTCCTCTTCTACGGCTTTAGCGCATTGAAGCAAGATTGGGTCTTCTTTTTGCTCGGCCGAAATTTTTTTTAGTTTTTTACGCAATTCCATCCCTGCCGTAGTTCCTGCACTCTATCGTGGCATACGATAGTTCAAGTGCTTGTGCCCTCGACTATCTATTGTCCTTATATCTTTCTTGAGTTAACCCGGGATTTTCCTGGCTCTGTCCATCCTGTATGTGTAGCCCCGGATGGATTTCGCCTGTCGGCAACCCTGGATTTATTTCCAGTATTCCCGGGGCTTTCTGCTCGGTGGGTCCCTGTCACCACTACGTAGCGCGTCCTCAGGTT
>CAKNWT010322831.1:0-18620 GCA_932066315.1 Andricus coriarius
ATATAATAAGAGATGATGGTATTTCTGTATGTATTATTATAAACTTGAGCGAGCAAAAATTAGTATTCACGTTTAGGAAAAGTCTTATTTACTGTTTGAAAATTATGAGTGTGAAAAAGTGATAATGGTCAATAACAAGTTTTGTAAAATAAATCGTCAATAGTAAATATTTTAAGTAGCAAATGTTATAAGAAATGTACGAAATTCTAGTATTCTTAAAGAAGAATGACTGATGAAATGAGAGCTCTCAATAATTTACACATATAAAACAGAAGCTTTTAACACATTCCAATTAAATGCAATTAAACTGCAAAACTGCAAAACTAAACAATTTGAAAAAATGAAAAATGTCCCAGTTTCAACTCAATAAAAACATTCAATACAAAACAAGTGCCTCTTCCTATTTAGAAAAATTTATAAATACAAAATTTCCCATATTCCAGTTCAATAAGAATCATGAAAATAAAAAAAATGTCCCTCTTCCAGTTCAGAAACAATTTAAAATTAAAATTTAATCTCCTCCTGCTCGAGAAAAATATTTTTTTAAAAATTATTCTCTTCCGATTTAGAAAAAAATCGAAAATGAAAAATTCTTTTCTTAAACACAATAAAAATCTTGAAAAGAATGAAATGGCTCTTTCTATGAAAAATAATTGTATCCCTCCCAACTCAAATAAAAACTTAAAAATATAAAATGTACTACTAATTAAACAAAAATTAAGAACTAAAACTTCCTCATTTCAAGCTTGGTAAAAAAGTTAAAAATACAATACTTTCCATTCTTCCACGCAATAAAAATTTAACACCAAAAAGATTCGTCTTGTAATTGGGAAAAAAATTAAATACCAACATTTACTTTATTTATTTCAATTTTGGTCGTTTGAATTAATAATTTTCAATTGTATTTTAAGGTTACAGTAAAAATTGTAACGTTAGAAGTTAAAATGTCTCACTCTGAAATTTGTACCATTTAAGGCTTTCTATTTCAAACAATTCAGTTTCAAATTGCTTAGTTTTGAATATTTGATTTATAATTGCTCATTTTGTAATTTTGTTAAATAAAATATTTCAAACTGAATGGGTTAAAAATGGAATATTTCAGGCTGAAATAATATTTGAATAGGATTTGAACTTGTCTAACAGCATGCAATTATGAAATAGTACATTGTGCAACAAGGGGCAAATATTCTCTGGAACAATATTCTCGTAAGGGCAGTCAACTCGCCCAGGTGTGATATCTGCTTATGCCTCGTTTAAAAACTTTGAAATTTTTACAAATGTTGAAATTTTGAATTTTTTGAAATTTTTGGAAAAAAATTACTTTTGCGCCGCTTATTTTACTTTTGCCCCGCAAAACTAGTTTTCGGGAAAAATATGCTACTTTCGCCCCGCTTATCAGGGGCAAAAGGTGGGTTTTCCGGCCGGGTGTGAAATAAAAGGTTTTACAACACGATCTATATCAATAAAACAATTGCACACTTTGGTTTAAAAATACGACCCGAAAACTATTATTTCGATGTTATAGCTTTAAACCTGATACAATCTATTTTGAAAGGATATTATTCTTGAGGTAAAAGGAAAAGATTCCGCAACAAGCACAAATTTTTTGTTAGAAAACGCGACATAAGTGATTTTGTTTTTGAAAATTGAGTATGCACTGCCCATTAAAGGTTCGGGTAGATTTGCGACTTTCAAGGATCAATAGTTTTGAAAGTGTATCAGGTTTTGGATCATAATCATAATTAGTGAAATCTTGCGTTCAATTCATTGCCAAACATAGAAGAGTATTGCAAAAATTTTTGGTAAAATTATAAAATTAAGAGCATATCTTACTATTTAAATCTGGAACAAGGAGATTGCTTGTTTTTGTTCATTTCTTATCAGATACAAGGAGGTCAGATCTCAAATGCATTCCTTCTGGAATTTGGAAAATCAAACCAAAATATTTTATTCATGATAATACTTTAAAAGTTATTTCCTTTACAGTAATAACAAGTAAAGAATTTATATACGTTGCAGAGTTTTGCTAAGAGCCGAATTAAAAAATTTTAAAAAATATCTCTGTTTCGTCTACGCCAAAAATATTAGTTTCTTTAAGAAAGAAAGCGTCTAGAATCCAAAGAAACCCTTTTCGGATTAAAGAAATTCTTTTTTTGTCGACCGTAAAATTTAAACTGTTATTAAAAATTCCCGACTGTTCCGTGGCTAGCATAAATACTGTTTTCATAAGGAAAATTACTATCTGAAATGTAAAGAAACTCCGTCATTTCGCCATACATCTAGAGAAAATTTCTTAGAATCAAAGTAATTTTAGAATCGCTATGCGCTCATGGAAAAGTTCATTCGATTCAAAGAAATTTCTTGCTTACTTTTTAAATTTAAATTACAGATATAGTTTGCTGTTCCAACGAAAATCTTTTTTCCAATGCATGAAATATTTTTTCTATTGACCCAAAAATTTGTTTTAAATAAGGAATAATTTCTTGTTCTTAATTTGTAAAATCCATAAAATAAAGAGCAAATGCAAACCAAGGACACGAATAAACATTACGTGATCGTTGAACAATGAGAAAACATTTTTAGTCGTAGTATAAAAAATTCTACGAAGGTAAACATGAAAGATTATAGATACGTACAACGTCAAATCCCAAAGCAGGGCGCTTCATTTTATATTAAAAATATAACTCGTAATTATTTGATAACAAATGAACACAAGCGATGAATCACTGATTTTTATCTTCGCAGAAATTTCCATTCCACGACTTAAAATTGGTTATATTTACTCAGCAATCATTTAACATTTATTCGTGTATTTACTTGAGATTTAAAGAGAAAAATTTGCTCTTTATCTTGTAAATTTCACAAATTTTTTTGAATAAATTTCTGGGCTTGGGGATGAATTTAACGTAAAAAATGTAACCAAACTTTCCATTGACAGTTTATAACAAATTTTTGTAACAAAATTGACCGAAGCATAACAAAAGAAAACGCACATAACTATTTCATTCCTATTAAATATTAGAATAAATTTTTATTTTTATTATGTATTTATTTTTATTATTTTATCATATATTTTTATTATGTACTGTAGTCAACGGTACACTGTAGTTTTGAACAAAAAAATTATTATTTTCTGCAGATTCATTTCATTTTATCTGCCTTGTAGATTGATGACAATTGCAAAAATTGTATTAATTAAAAAATAATTGTAATCTTAATCTAAAAGTACATTAAAACAAATCTTTTAATAGCAAAGTTAATTACTTTTTCGGTATATTACATTACCGTCAAGTATTACGAATCCGAGTTTTGATCCAAAATTTGACAAAGCGAATTTAATAAAAACAAACTGGTCTATATTTGATTGTAAAAAGACATTTCCACCAGGGAATCTAATTATCCAATACAACGCAATCTTCGTTTTTTATAGTTTTTAGTAAAAATTACAAATTTCAGGAATAAATTACACTTTTAAATAAAATGTTACAAAAATATCTACCTCTGGAGAAACTAAATGAAATTTTACATAGTTTCTTTTAAATTGCAAATTTTTGCCCAAGATTATTATTAATAAATACAATTTTCAACTAATAATCAGGAAAATCTACGACTTAAAAATAAAGGTTTATATTTGATAATTGTTTGAAAGTTTTTGTAGAAAATTACGACTTTCAACAAACGCCTTTTGAGACGAATTTATAAGGAAAACCCTTATTACCTCCATTTACATTTTGCAGAACTTGAAAACAATAGTTTGTAAGAAAATGGTCATGTTTTTTCGGAATTAATAATAGATAAGTATGGAGAAGAGAAAGTATAAAAAGGATAAAGAAGCGATCGTAATATTTTATCGAGCGCTCATTTAAAAAAATATGCACCTGTATAATGCAGAAACATGCTGATATTTAAGCTGGATTAAGAATCCGAAAAATGAAAAGAAGTAATTATAGTTAAAATGGAACATAAAGTATGACGACCCGTCCAGAAATTGCCCAACTTGTTCTCAAGTTCCCATCTGGGCCCGATCGGATTTTCCACATGTGGCCGCAAGGGGGCAGGTGGTGTGGCTCACGTCAGAACCACGTCGAAACGGGATGGGTTAGACAAGATTATTTCAAGTCTAGTGTTGTCCTCGTGATATTGTTTTATTTATATCAAACTTAAATTGCCGAAAGCAAGAAGTAAATTGCGAGTTCGGAAGCAGAGAATTGTTGTTGAAATTTCCTGTATCCGCAGTGAAGATGAAGGTAAGTTTTAATTCACTAGATTCAACATAAAAGTCAGGAAATCTAACTCCCAGATGAAATACGAAATTAGTGTTTCATTTGCTTTTCATTATTTTGTAAATCTAAATAATCTTATCAACAGTTTAATATGTTTATTTTATTTTTAATGTAAATGGATGATTGCCAAAAAGTTGACCATTCTAAGCCCCTATCATTTGTCACATATTCTGTGATTAATTAATTTTTTCTAAATATTAGGGCAGAATTTAGAAAAGATTTAAAATTTTAGACGTCTTCGTTTAGAAATAATAAATAAAAATACTTAAAAATGCCAGGTGATGCGATGTCCCAAACTACAAATTTAAAATAGAAAATTGCTAAATAATATTAAACGTATTTTTGTAATAATTTGGGCTTATAAAAATCGATTGAAATTAGTTGAAAAAGATGATTGTGGTGTAATAAGTTAAATATTTTGCAGTTAAAGATAATAAGAATAAAGACTCTAAACTTAAAAATAATTTATATTGTACATAAATTTCGAAAAAATAAATGAATAAAAACTAAAAATTGTTAGAAAAGAAAGAAGGACTTGAAACAATTTATTATCTCAAATTAAATTTTTAATTTGAATTTACCGCGCTTATCTCGAAAGATTTTGATTGGTCGACTGTTCGCATTCGATTGTAAGCAGTGAAGATAGGCACCATTGCAAAGATAAATAATGGTGAAAAGTTTTTTGTTAGTTGTATTGTTACATTTTGGATCTTCTTCAAGAGATATTTTCAGCTTGCAAAGATGCCCGTAAGTTTTTCCAAACAAATTGAGTATAAAATAAAGCATTAAAATGACATTAATGTTTGAAAGAAAGTTCACAATTCATTTTTAGCTTGTGAAGATTTCCTGCAATGTATTCGAGAAAGCGTCGTCATTTTGAGCGCATTTACTATTTATATAAATAAAGAAAATGTTTTCAAGCTTTTTAGAAATGTAAATGTTCTTGCTTATAATTTAAAATACAGATTACTTTATATAAAATATATGAATCTTCGGATTCGTATTTTTTCGAACATAACCTCACTTCTTAAATCTCTTTCCACGTGCCCCATGTGCGTTAGTCAATCAATATCCATATGGAGAGTGTTTGACACCGGTAAAGAATTTAAAACAAATACGTTTTAACCTATGTTAAAAAAAAATATTGCCATTTTACGTTTCAAAAATCAGTTTTTTGCAGAAATTGATTCTCTCGGTGACTTTCAAGACAATGGATTCTTGCACGGGTTTATAAAAAACCAGAACTGGCTCCGGATAAGGTTGAGAAAAATTTAAGGATAGTTATTTTTTTATTTACTATAATTATTACTAAAAATATAATTGATCTAACCATGATTGTTTTTTTCTATTTAGATGACTTGCTGATAAGGAAAATTAGGAGTTTGAGGGCTGAAATTAGAGAAGTGCAGGCTAATAACGTCTCTCTAATGAATATTTTCCATGATAAATCCTGCACAAAGTACTTCCCAAAGCTAACTATTTATTGCTATTAAAAAAACTTTTAAATTTTACTATTTGTAGAAATAAAAAATTAAAGGGGCCACATATGGGCCAGCCCGGGCCCACATTTTCGATGCCCAGATGTGGGCCCGATCGGGTAGGGCGTTTCATTTCCGCTCTGGTTCTAGGCAGATTACCCTATCGGGGCCACATTTTTCCCGTTCGGGGCCCGATCGGCGCCACATCGAAATTTCTGCACGGGCGATGACGGAGTTTGCACCTTCCGTCTCTATCTTAAGGACGCACAAAGCAGGACCCAACTTCAAAATTTAATCGCCTCATTTTACTACATAAATACAAGAATTGCATCTTTTCTAGATAATTAGGGCGTATTCCTGTTTTAGATAAAATCAGTATACAGAGTGAAAAATTGTCTAATTTCAATAGGTTTTATGTAAAACATTTTTTTTATGCTCGGGCTAGAATAAAAGAACGGCTTAGCGAAAAACTATTGAAATTATCAAATTTTTCGTTTCGAGTACAGATTTGACTTAAAACAGGAATAGGCCCTGATTATGTAAAAAAGATGTAATTTTAGCATTTATGGAGTAAAATGAGGTGATTCAATTTTAAAGTTGAGTCTAGGTTTCAACGTCCTTAAACTGGTGACGCTTGTGAATAATTACAATGACTTACAATATTTATAATTAAAGGTCTTGTGCCTTAAATAAAACAAGTATTTTATAATGATTATATAAAATGACAGTAGGAGAAAAGTTCTAAATTGAAATTCTGCGTCAGATTTCGCATTTTCTGACAAACTGATGGAAATCAGTTAATTGATAAGGCTAGCCTAAAACTTTTCCTAATAGATCTGAAAAACTTTCAATAGATTTATTCTTTAAAATATCTTAGATCTAGGATTCTTAAATTTCATACAGGAAATTTTACTACCGGTCAAAATTCTGCATACATTTACAAAAATCTCAACAAAAAACATGGTTATCTTAGTAAGTATTTTAGATAAATAAAGACGCGTAGATTGTCAGATTTCTCCATGACGTGTCCAGCGAATCAACCGTTAAGGAAATCTTACGCAACATTGAGGAGGGGGAGGGGTAAGGTAAGTTCTTACACTTGCTTAGATTGAGGAGGGGAGTCGCGAGGGGGTCAAACAAGTGCTTTAGATCAAAAATATATTTTAGAATATGTTCGAGAGTCCTTGAATATTTAATACCGCAAACAAAACTTATCTATAAAAGTCGAGTTACTTATTCATGCATCATCATTTAATATCGTCTTCTTTGTGACTGTATAATTTCATAACAAAATGGGGAAGACATTTTCCGTAAGTCTCCTAATATTTTGTGCGGTTTTATCGCTAGGAATTACGGTCCGGATTGGCGAGATGGGGGGTAACTGACATTAAAAAAAAGTAATATGACCCGGTTTTGTGGATAAAAGTCAAGTTTTTTATTTGGGAAGGAAGCTGGTCACTTTAATTAAGAATATTCAGAGCACCCCTAGCCGAAATTATACGTTGATTACTTTAATTTTATTTCTACCAAAAGTAACTTAAAATTTAGAAAAAAGTGTGAAGTATGTATGAATTCGTTTCTAAAAACATTCAGTTATTATTATGCAAACAATTTATGTCAAATATCATTTTTATTTTGATCTATCAAGTCCATTGTACAAATAAATATTTATGAAATAAGGAATTTCAACTTTCATTGATCTACAGCCATGTAGTTGCTAACTGTTAGTATACTTTTTTAACGCAGCAATGACTTCCAGTTTTTGCTGCCTAGAACTTTCACCTCGTATTAAATATTTATTTTACGTCAATTTGTTCCGCTGAATCTATACTTAAATATGAGCACATCAGAGCACTATTAAATAACAGTAGCTTCACAATGAACTCCGAAAAAAATAATTTGCTAGTAGATACAAAATTTATTATTTCATACAAGGTTTATGAACGAGTTTACGATTAACCTACTTTCCAATGGATATAAATTGTTCATAAATAAGTATTGAATTTAATTGCAATAGGGCATTATTATATTATATTCGCCGCTGCTTTCATCTAATATGTGACATACATTGGCATATATGCGGATAAATTTTCGACATTTCAAGTCTAAGATTTAACCCACTAGGTGGAAACCCGAGTCTCCGGGCAGCTTTGAAGTTGGGACTTTGAAAACCTGCTTTATGGGAAAGACGCATTTCAAATTGGTGAATTTCATAAGCAAAGATTTTATATTTTCCTTCAAAAATAAAATTCATCCACCTACAGGACAGAAGTATAATTTCACAAGTTAGAGCATAGATTGTAGTATGGTTTTATGTCGAAACTCCAAAATCTATACTGTAGACTTGTTCACAAAAACGGGAATATCTCCCCTAAACTGCAATCAAGAAACTGAGCCCCTTCCTTCCAGAACGTCACACACAGGGCATTATTTCTCAAATCTACCCACTTAAAAAATCAAACTTGTCCATTCTAAGTCAAACTTGGGTAAAGTTTTATGATAATGGATAGTAGTGTATGGGAAACAAATTTTGATGAACGGGTAATATTTTTGTGATTTTCGTAAATATATCGTCTATTTCGGGAAAGAGGCATATTTTTTTATTTATTTCTGCATTTCAAAACAAAGCTTAGGTTTTTCTGTTCGAGCTCCCCGTCACTAACTAATTGTTCAAATGTCAATATATTTTTCCATAAATTACTATCCAATAGCTACACTTAAGAAATAATTCCCCAATAATGAAATTGTTTATAATATATACGTATAAATATACTCGTACAATTTTCGCAGCCTCGACCAGCAATTCGCCGGATATAAGATCGTATGACTTGGTGTCTGTTAGACGAGGAACTACTTATCTTGGCTGTGCTTTTGTAGTAGAACGTAATATCATCATATCGAGGGCTAGCATCTTCGATAGCACATCAATGGAGGATCTCAATGTTGGCGGTATTTTAGCAGTACCAGAAACACGGTGTCTTTTACCCCGTGAGCAACTAATATATCTAGACCACAAGATTATATACTGGAAACATCCACCCTGTTCAGACATGCGTACCTGCCGACCCAATGTTGCCTTACTTTTAGTCAATGGTTCTCTCCCGATGGAATATGAAGCTGTCAACGAAATTTTCTACAACGAGTTCAACAAGGCCGCAATTGAGTGGGCTGAACGGGAAATAAATAGCCCGGATATAAAGTACAGGATGTGGCGTAACAACCGTGTGTAGGCCCCCCGAAAAAATGTTTAAGAGGTCCCCATTATAAAATGAAAAAGCAAGCAGCGTATAAGTGTTTCTGAAACAACTTTTTAAAAATAAAATACCGCACACTGTTCTTTTTCTGATATATTATAAATTATATTTGTTTCCAGGTATTTTATATCATAAATTATACATAGTTATGACTTAAAAGGTAGTATTGCCTAGTAAAAATAAAAATAATTTGTACGTTGCTATATTGCGATTCGTCTTTCCTTCATTTTCGCAAACTTATTAATAAAACTGTCGATATTGAATTCTTTAGCAGCATCACGTTCGATTGTCAGTCGAGATAGATTTAATAATAGACTTTGATGCATTATATTACGCAAATAGGATTTTATGATTTTTTATTTGCTCAACGTCCTTTCGCAAGTGGTTACTGTAACAAGCAGAGCTAAGTGAATCCTTAAGGCAGTTATTGTCTCCGAAAAATCGCTTTCAATAAAGCTGTATTTATCCAGTAAAGTGCGGAAAAATTTAAAAAGAAGATCACATTGATGACTTGCGAGGGAAATTCTTTTGTTAAAACCTCATGATATTGAATCTGTAACTTATCTGCTATCTTAATAATTTCTACCTCAGATTGTTTGGTGACAGTTCTAACTGTGTATTCACAATATCTAAGGTGTGCTTAAACACATTTACAGTGGCGGATTCAGGTATTTGCCGCCCCTAGGCTAACAGAAGTTTGTCGCTCCTAGGCCAACAGAAATTAACTACTCGATTTTGAATCCACAGTAAGGCATACAGTTATCAAATTTTGCCGCCCTAGGATGCAGCCTATGTAGCCTGTATGGAAAATCTGCCACTGGACATTGAATAAAAAAAATTCTTCACTATTATCAAAACAACCATCTTGTTGGATTCAATTTTTTGAGAATTATCTCTCATAGTTCTGTAAACTGCGATAATAGGTACCATCTGTTTATATTTTTCCAAAAAATATGTATATACTTTGTATGGTCGCAAAAAATACTTATACTTCCGCTACTTCTCCCACAGCATAGTTGATAACCAGGTTTAAACTGTAACTTCCACAATGAATTAACGAGCGATTGGTTGAATTAATTTTATGTTTGCTTGTACTCCGTTATAAATATCGCTCATAACACAAGCTCCGCCATAACCCTAACCATGGCATTTCTTTATGGCAGTGGAATTCTCAAAAAATATCTAAAATACTTCGTCAGTTATACCTTTAGCAGTATGATATAAAACTTGATTAAATCGTATAAAATCCTCCTTAATTTCGAAATGAAATGCTTCGCTATTTGTTTTTCTGAAATTTCAATGTACCTAAGTATTAATTGTAAGCTTAATTGGTCTATGCTATTAATATATTGATTCGCGCGCGGCTCGCTTCGCTCGCAATTTTGAGCGCACCTGTGGCGCGCACCTGTTGGATTTCGCTTGTCGCGCTCGATTAGGTATTCATCTCGTACTTCGCGCTCGATAATGTATTCACCTCGTGCTTCGCGCTCGGACACATTTGCCTGACGCTTTACGCTTGGTTCCTCTAGATTTTCGCACTTCGTGTACTCGCTGTTGTTATGACCGGCTTTTGGTTTAATTATGTCAAATTTACATAAAAAGAACTAATTTACTTAAGGTTCAATCGACCTTAAGGAACACATTCTCACCAAGACACTCGCGCTTCGCGCTCGATATTTGTATTAAAAATCATGTAAACCTCGCGCTCCAGGCTCGTTTCTGGTCATCTTATAATAGAAACCCGAAAGTTTGAGCGCGCTTAAAGCGCGCCATTTGGTCATCGCCCTTCGCAAAGACCATCTGTCATGTTCTATGTTCTTTAGATAAAAATGACTACATTTGTATTCGATTTAAAATGGAGAAGGTAATTCCTTCACTTCAGCGTATATTTCCGTATCTTTCTAATAAATCATACAATCAGAAAGATTTTTTTCAACTATCTGATAAGAGGAGAAAAAAAGTATCTAACTCGTTTTTGGAACATATATATGATACATTTTTAAATAATTTTGAAAAACCAGACGCGAGATGAAAAAGAAATTAAACAAGCAAAATTTTGATCAGAATGTGTCCACTTATCGGGCAGATTTTTTCACTGTTAATGTTATTTTTTAGGAATAAAACAAAAACTACACATCTTATCAAAATGTAACACATCACAAATTTATAGATCTTTTTTGAGTGCACAATTTTTGTTTAAGTATAATTTGTCGTTTCTTGCATAGTTTAACCGTCAAATAAAATGTTTGATTTTCCATTATTATTCCGAGGCTATTTTATTGTTTCTAATATACATTGTTTAGATTGTACACCCAACTACCACCTTTATGCTCGAAATTTGTGGTGTTTTATGCTGAGAAGGTCACCAGCCTTTAGCAGCGTTGTATTAGATAGGAGTTTATATGCTGGGTAACGTCCTTGACCTTTACTTTAGGACACTTAAAGAGCATACTAAAACCCAATCCAATTCGTTAATTCTTTTGAAAGTTATCGTCCTAACAAACTAAAAATCTACAGACTAACATACAGACAGACATTTGGTAAAAACCTGTTTTTTGGGATCAGGGGGTTTCAAAACGTGGACATTTGACAAAAACCGGGGGGGGGGGGGGGGGGTAAAATTTTACACAAATCTAATACCTTCTCTGGATGAGAATGTAAAAAAGGACTTGCCTCAAATTCTAAAATCAATATTTTATGTAACTCTTCACCCAAGTATTGTATCATTTCATTTTGGATTGCTTGGGTCAAATATTTCATTACATCATATTTTGGTAGAAAATTTACCATCATTGAAAAGTTTTCACTGTTGTCATTATTTATATCCTCTGCATGTAAGCGGAAAGTTAAGCAATTAGTAGCCAATTTTAAAGTTATATCAAACAAACGCTTCAGTACTATTTTCAAGACGCTTCTTCACGTTCTATTTCTTTTTAGTTCTCCTTATCAATAGTTTTTTTGTGTCTACTGATTATAATCAAGGCACACAGTTGCATGGGCTTTTCTACTGCTATGGTATTCATAATATTTTTAACTGTATTAATTCTTAATTGCACATTTCAAATTAAAATTATTTAATATTTAACAATTTCAGAAGTTAAAATAAATAAATAAATTTTTATTAGAAAAACGACACTATGTGAAATAAAATATTGATCAACATAATTATTATTTTATAGGATGCGCACTTTTTTGAATTATAAAAACAATACAATCAAAATACATTTGTTTCAATATGAATCCAGAAAAGTTCGCACTTCGGACAAAATCGAGTGCAAAGCACGAAACACGTAATGAAAATGTGTTCGTTAAAGCTGAAGGAGCTTTAACAAAAGAGATTTCACAATCACCAAATGTGGAGGAAGTAGAGACCGCGCGAGATCCAACAGATGCGCACCGTAGGAGCAGCGGGCAGATATTTTTTTACATTTTTGGGTTGTTTATAGTCTTCTATATTTTTGCCAAATCTTAGGATACTATTCTACACGAGACATTTATGTTTTAATATACACCTGTAATTAACTTTTATCGAATTTTACATTAGTTTTGACCCCATAAAAAACTTATAAAAATTCAATATATCTGCGGGATCAAAACTGAAGTAAAATTGCATCAAATTTTTAGTGTTTCCAGTTGGTAGAAATAGCATCATTTTGGATGAAACTGAAAAGGTTTGTTTAAAAATTGATCTATTTTTTGTGAGGATTCTATTTTTTTAAATCGGTTCTTTTAATTGGAAAATCAAACCTTTTCAGTTTAAAATTCAACTATTTGGTTAAGAAAATTGATATTTTTTAGTTCAAAATTCAACTCTTTGGTTAAAAATGCATGTATTTTGTGAAAAATTCGTCCTTTGTTTTAAATATACATCTTTTGTATTCAGATAAATCTCAAATAAAAATATATCGTTTCATAGATAACTTCTCTTCACACAATGAAGTGTTTTGTACAAAAAACGCTGCTGAAAAGGATCGAAAAAGTATTTCCTAACTTTTTAAAGTTTACGAGACATATTGCTGCTATTTGTTAACAAAAATGCCTTATCTAACTTGGATCTTGGACAAATTGTAATGTCCTTGCCTGAAAGATATTTGTCGAAGAGATAATTTAATCCATTTACTCTTTATATTATTGTATTTTCTGAGCTTATCAATTTAGAAAAGTATAAACATATACACTTGATTTAAACCCAAATTATTTGAGTTTATAAAGGTAAAATAATTATACACGAGCGACTGTTTATTTTCTGTTGAATAAATTATATGAAACTCATTAAAATTTTCCACGTATTCAAACCCCAAAATTATCCGTATACGCGATTTATGCTCGGGAAGGGAAAAAGTAAAATATCTCAGCACAGTATATAAACACGAAGTATATGATATTCTATTAGTCACGCTGTTTTTGAAATTCTGTGTTATTCACTTTTGCCGGCATTTTGAAAAAATGAGGATCCTTTGTGCTCTGGTCTTAACCTTGGATTTTATTATTAATTCCGTTGGTAAGTGAAGAATGAATTAATATCATTTTTTATAGTAAGTACGTTGGAACTTCCATTATACATTATTGAATGTAAAATATCATGTACACACTATAATAATAAACAATTATTATTATTTATATTATTTTTTGCTACTTAAATATAATAATTAGACAGATTTTTGTTTACTTTAAAGTAATCACTTGTGAATACGTTATATTGCTGGAAGTGACGTAACCTATTTACAAGTTTCACAATAAAAAAATTTAGGTATTCTTTAAAATTATTTGGCAGACTTTACTTTCACAATTCATGTGGCTCTTTGAGTATAATAATTTTAATCCAAAAAAGATACTCGCGTTTTTATTACTAAGTCGTGATTCGTTACCAAGAATCTTGATAATACATTCTTAGCATTACAGATTCATCAATTTTTTTTGTCTTTTCACAGATGTATCATCAGGTATGCCTCTCAAAACAAGGGACTTTTTGGAAAATTTCGGGACGATCAGTGAACATGTAAGTCATCAAGGTAACCCTAGTACAAATAAAAATTCATAACAGAAGTGTTAATTAAATAACAGTTTTCATATCAACAGTTTGAAACTATTAATAATATCGTGAACTGGAAAATATTCTAAAGCTTGGCACCTTATCTCCAACGTTTTTGAGATATTTTATAAAAAGTATTCTATAGCGGAAGTCATGTTTTCATTGAGCACCATTTTTCTAAGCTCTTTCCCTTTGAAGCACGCCGTTCCATAAGATACACCTGTAGGATGAAAAAAGAATCATAAATGTGTTAGCAAGCTCCTACTAATGAATGCTTTGTTAAAGATCAGACCCTTACAAAAAATATTACAGAAAAATCAGTATGTGCTTATAATCATTGTCTTATAGTAAATTTCTTATAATTTTTTCGTGATTATAAAAAATTTATCAGAAGAAACCATAATATAGAATACTAGTATAGGACAATTAGCATTGCAATAATGTATACAAAAATATTCGAAGAATTAATTTAGAAAGTAGGCAAACTAAAAATGAACGGTTTATTTGAGACATCTTATAAGTCTGCGCAAATAAACTCTTAGCAGCAAACATCTGCAAATTTCCATGATATCCTTAGTTGTTTGAAATTTCATTCAAATTTTTAAAATCCTTTGGAATCTCTTGAAATCCTTTGATACATTTGAAAATTTTTTTAAATCCATTGAAGTCTTTAAATCTGTGAAAATTATTAAAAATCTCGCGAAATTATTAAAATCCCTTAAAATCATTGAAATATTGAAAGATCCTGTAAAGTTCCATCGTTGAAATCCATAAAAATCCCAGAAAATTTCATATAGTCCCAAGAGTGGAAATCACTTAGAGATAAATTAAATGAAATGTATTTATTAAAGTTCTTTTAAAAACCCCTTTCAGATAACTAAAAATATTCAAAATCCCTTAAAACATGTTTAATCTTTTAAAATACCTTGAGATCTTTAGTATCCCTAGAAAATTTTATTTGATTTATTTTCTAAATTGGCTATACTGCTTTTTTGTGACAAAAACTTGTTGAAAACAAGCAGTTTTAAATAAAATAAAAAAAAACGTGTTTAGGTTCACCGAAATTTGGTACAACAAATTTTGTCAGCGAGCCCGGGAAAACTGGAAAGGGCGGCTAGGTTCTACAGAACTCTTCCAGTCTAGACCAAATATTTTCCATGTGCCAAGAAACCTTTTTTTTATTTTTCTATACACAATTCGAAGTCGAAATTGTTAATACCTATGAATCGTACTATTGAAACTTTTTATGGTGGAGTCGCCGAATCTTTTTGACAAATCCCTCAAAAGAATCCTGATTATTTAGATTTAGCTCACTAGTGGAAATAAATGGAAAGATACCAGTTTTCACGGAGACTAAAAGAAAGATTTGTTCGATTTTCGATAGTACAATAGTACGCGTACTATTGTGGATTTACTATTGTGGATCAACTTTGCCAAGCAAGACATCTGTAAGTTTAATCCACATGCTTTCAAAAAAGAAGATGAGGAATATTTAAACAAGTTCCAATACTACATCAGAAATAAGACTTAATTTAGCAAATAAACAAATGGAAGGTGAAGAAAAGCTTGTTGCACTAGAACACGATATAATTCCACGTAAAAACGAAATCATAATTTTTGAATTGCAGATCGAAATACGTACGAGAGGTAAAGATCTCTCGACAGATGATTTAAGAAAATTGGAGCCTAATTCACACACCAAACCGAAACTTCAGACAATTAAGGAAACTCCCGTTAAAAAAAACAAGGATTAATCGCAAAGGAACCGGATGTAGCATATTGTGAAGCAACCTACAACAGAAAGCTATTAAGAGTGTTTCAGCGATGATGAATAATGTTTGAAATCAATTAATTTTTCAATAACTAAAAACTAGATAGATGTAAAAATAAACTTGGAACTCAGGTTAGGGACCTTTCTAAAGAAGTTCTTCGGATGTCGGCAAGGAAAACTGTCGACGACAGTATTGATAATTTTGATGGTTTATCAAGTTTCAAATGGTTAACATTGTATTCCCAATACAAACTATCAAGCAATATTTGCGTGTTTTCAGCAACAGAAAGTGTTCAAAGACTCAATAAAAGTTTGACTGGGGAAGCCAGAGCGAAAGTTGACACTATGATAATTACTAAGGAGAATCAAGAAAAAAGTTGAAAAATATTGGACTTAAGTTGTGGGTAAGCAAATCGTATTGCTGAAGAATTTTTGATAAAAATCAGAGTTTTACGAAACTTTGTTAAACTTTATTGATGGATGTGTGAATTTTATGGTAAAAATGGTTTTACAACATTTGTAAAATTGAGGGAGCTACAGAATTTTTAATTTATAGGCATTTCAAATGCAATTCAAAAATAAAAACATTCAAAAAGAGGCTCAGAAAAAAAAGAATAAAAGTTTTTTTTAGACTTTGAGTTTTCAATAAATCAGACTCCAGAATTGTTAAAGAGAAACCTCGCAACGAGACAGAGTCAAGCGAGCAAGGCGCCAAATTCAAAACTCTAACAGTTTTTGATTCAATTTCGCGCTCCAAAGCGTACCTTCAATTATTTTTAATATAAATATTTCTGTTTTCTATCATTTTCTGCGTTGAATTAAAAAAAAAAAGTAATGGACACGCTTCAGCTTTTAGAGATATTAATTTTTGGACTAGCCGCGCGGGCTCACCGTTCACGCGCGAGGACAGGCACAATGGGGCGAAATCAAATAAAAAATTCGAAATAATAATCTGCTAGTTAAAATTCCAGGCGTCTTAACACGCTCGAGAACCTACAGTTTTTATGCATGTGTTAAAGCAAGAAATATAATCCTCTGTTTCTTATTGCAGAAATCAGTTCGCAGTTTGAGTCTTCACCTCATGATGACCATATGCCTGGTGTTCCGCGTTGCGGACCTTCCTCTTATCCTGACATACAACATTTTCCTGACATGTCTTCTCTTCGTGCCAGGTCCAGATCTCCTCCTGGCAGGTGCATGTTTCCGCCTACCATGATTCCTTCTCCTGACGGACATGGAGTTGGACTTGAAAAATTTAGATTTATTCGGCTCATTTCCTATCAGAATAACCGCCGGCTATTCGAACTTCCAAGATACACTTTTCCTGCCGATAAACCAATTAAATTACTCGCAGGACGTAACACCTTTGCTTCCATGCCAACCCAAGAACGAATTGTATTATCAACAGTAAAGGGTGACGTCTTTGCAATATTGGACATTGTTAATGTTCTTGCTGAAATATATCATGGTCACGGTCATAAACGGTCGAAAATAAACATGGAAAGCAACACAATGACACAATTGACCCTAGATGAAACCAGGGCAGTTCCAGTAGGCTACTTACGCACAATCTCAAAGAATTTTTGAGTAGTGCGCGTAAACCACTGATTAACTAAAATCCTACATAATAGTTGTTTCAATTTAAAAATATATATTAAACTAAAATGTATTATTGTTTACTGTAAAAATGTATCAAAATGTCACTTTACAGTGCCGGGTCGAAAAACTTTCGTTACAGGAAAGGATAACTGGTTAAGTAGAGATCTACTGTCAGTAATACAGATCCATGCGCATGCGCGAAGAATGCTTAGACGTCCGCGGGCTGCTAAAACTTCACTTTCTTCTTACTTTAACGACATAGAAGGGATATTTTTCATAGATGTGTGAAATAATATATCGTGTAAAAAGCGGGCGGTGTTAGTCTTTGCTAACGTATTTCCTCATCATGCAATATTCTACTGTGATTCGATGTTGGATTAAAATATTATATGTAACTGGTAATTACATTAAAACGTCAATGTATTATGGTTCGCAAGGCCTCAATCTTTCTTCAGTGCTCCAGAAAGTCTTTGTTGGAAACAAATTGGAACAATTTTCTTTTCATTCTCTTGCGACAGTATCTTAGGAGGATAATTATTATATTTTTATGTTATCTATTGTTATAAAGAACCATCACTAAAGTAAATAATTAGTTGTATTACTTTTTTCAATAGACTCCGTCAAAATTACGCATAATGTCACTGCTTCTACCAGCAGTATTGAAATAAAAGCCAGTATAAAAATACGTAGAAATGATTAAAAACCACGTGATTTCCACGAGTTTTAATTAGCTGAGATGACATGTGACATCAGAATCGTATATGTCCCATACCGTTGCACAAAAAAATTATTATTCAGGCATTTCCTAGAAAATGAAAAAGTGCGAATATCACTTTTTTGGCCTCACGCAATTTTGAAATTAAAATATAAAATTAATATTATTACAAAAATTTTGTATTTCATAGTATCAAGCAGAAAGAACATCTACAATACTTACAAGATTTTCAGTGAAAAAAGAGACTGCATAGATTTTCTGGAAAGATTACTCATACTTTGCACTCCATTTGGTCCAAAGTGTGAACTTTTTTACATTATGTTCAACTCTTTTATATGAAATGTATATTACATTCATTTCTGCAACTCGACCTGGGATTGCTTATTCAGATATTGCAAAATGATGTACAAATTTTATTTATCATGAATTATTTATTATTTGTTCCTTATTTTGCATTACATTTTATTCTCAGCTACCCTGAAAAATGT
>CAKNWT010322846.1:0-10236 GCA_932066315.1 Andricus coriarius
CTTTACCTAACAGAAAACCTATTGACCTAAATCATCCCCCTGAAAGGTCTCCTTCGCCTCTCAGGTCCAGGTCCAGGACCAGGTCACCCCCGGTCGGGCATCCTACTCGTGGCAGGGTCATGGTTCCACCAACCCGGCTTCCTTCTACTTACACAAGTGGATACGGACTAGAAGACCTTAAAATTATTCGGCTTACCTCCAAAACGAATCTCCAACGGATATTCGAATTGCGAAGATACACTTTTCCGGACAATACGCCAATAAAATTGAAAGTAGCATATAATACCTATGAGCCTCTGCCAGCCCATGAACAAATTGTTTTATCAACACCCGATGGTGATGTCTTTGCAATATTGGAGACCACTAATAGTCTTGCTGGAATGTATATCTATGATAATAGGAATAATAGGAATAATAAACGGGCGAAAATAAACATGGCAAGCGGCAATTTCACTACGATGACTACAGACGAAATCAAAGCTTCTCCAGTAGGTCACAGTCGACCAATATCAACATTTTTTCGAATAAGTCGATTAGGCCGTATTATTTAGTTTTATGAGCTGCTTCTCGATATCAGCAAATCACGTTACTCACTCGTAAAACAAAACAGGTCTAGAAAATTGTATTTTTATTTGACACATCGACATGTATTGTGACACAACTTTTTTGATTATTATAGTTCAAGCAGTCTTTTTTAGACGCGTATAAAGCTTTTCCTGTTCATTCCAGTACAAAAATAATGTAGGGAAAAGTTGTAGTTAGTTTATAACCACAGCGTCTGGCTTCATTATTTTTCAACAACTAAGAATGATTATCGCACTCTCTTTTATTGTGTTTTTTTGTCTTGCGTCTTTGTCATGTCAGTGTGACAGTTTTTCAGTCTCTGTCAGTTTAACATTTTATAGAATTAACTTCAAAATAAAGTTGCTTCCCTTGCATGAAATTTCTTTTTCATTGATTTTCGAATTATTAATGTTGTGCTTCCGATTAAAATCAATGAATTTTAAAAAGCGCAAAGCGAAATTTGGAAATAGCTACTTTTCAATAAGTTACGTTTAAGATCGTAATTTATGAATACTTTAATTTTTTTTAGAAGAATCTCATTTTTAGTTTAAAACAATCATTTGAATGACGTCGAATGTTACCTACTACTACAAGATATAATCGTTACCTGATAAAAATTTGTATCATCTTCAAAGACTGTATAATTTTAATTTGAAATTACAATTTTGAATGTTTTGAAGACCTAAGGCACAAATATTTGTTTTCAAGTTTCTTGATTTTTAAATGTTCAATCAGAACAATTTTACGTCCAATCAGTCAATTTTACGATTTTGTGATTTTGAAAGACTAAGGGTACTTTTAATATATTTTCCCGTGGCACTGACCCACTGAAAAAAAACTTGTTTTTCGTTAAAGTAATTTAAAACTATTTTTAATTTGCAAAAAGTATATAAAGGCGGTCATTTTGACGATTTCGTGATTTTGAAAGACTAAGGGTGGTTTTAATACATGTTCAAAACTATTACATCAAATGTATATCATATTTATTTTTGTATCTCAAGCTGGTACTGCTCATTCAGATTTTACAAAATGATGTACAAAGTTTATATTTTTATGATTACTGCAATATTTGTTCCTTATTTTGCACTAATTTTTATTCCCAACTACCTTGAAAAATCTATCATTTCAATGAATGTATATTATTACAATTCATAATATGCATTGGTATTGAAACATACCTATTTTCTTTGTTTTGTTTTATAATTATAAAAAAGTGTGCATCCTTCACAAACAATGTTGTTATTGTGAATTGTATTGCAACTTCTGTCGTTTCTCCATAAATTTATTTTGTTTATTTTTAAATTTGTTGTAGCTTGTGTCGTTTCTCCATAAAATAAATTTTTAATTTTTGATGCATTTTTACAACAAGAGAAATTTCGCTGATCTCGAAAGTAAAAAAAGTAAAAATTGAAGATGAGGGATTAAAAATGACACCCGTTTTTATTTTGAAAAATTGTGCTTATTTTGAAAATCAGTAATAAGGGGGATTTTAAGGTTGCTGACCACGAAAGAACTTTGAGCACGCACTTGCTGTTGAATATTCGATCAAACTATCTGCTATTTTAGATTTGAGCGCTCTAACACCATGTATACAAAATTTCGTAGTAGTTTACCTCGAATGGTAACTTTCGAGTTTTTGGGGTTTTTCCATTAATTTTGGATTCAGGCCCACTGGCCGTCGGTGAGTGTTAGCTTAACAGATCGAAAATGGTATAAAGCCTAAAAGCTAATAATAAATCAACGAAAAAGAACGCAATGTAAAATAAGATAATCGACACAGTTGATCGGTATTCTTGTAGCAGCCATCCCTGATATAAAATATAGTTTCCTGTATACTAAGCTTCAGGAAAGATGCTAATATATTTATTTGCACATAGAAAGTCAGAATTATGAACTAGAACTGTATTCATAGAAAACAGTTTATATTGATCAAGATTGGTAGCTTTCAAGACTATTAAGTGGAGTGTGTCGAATTTATTGTGAAACATAATCCTTAAATGTATACGTGGTTTAATCTGATTTACTTTGCGTCAAAACAAAGTTTTTATCTCATGAAATATTATTACGATTTGATAATACCACTGCTACAAGTTACATCAGTAAAGTAGGAGTGTCCTAGTTTTTGAGGTTATGAAAATTAAGTAAAATAATTTAGCAATGGTGTAAGGGTGCGTACTTGCAGATTTTTGCATCGTACAAGAAGTCGTGTTATAATGAGGAAGCTTAAAGAGAGTCACGAATAATATCTGACGAAACTGGGTAGAAACTAGCCGATTATGCTTTCCGAAAAATCATATCAAAATTCGACTCATTTGTCATTATTCTATTTTCTACAACTATTAACAATACTAACACAACATTAACGTTCCTTACGTCTCCTTTTAAGGAAAAAATTCATGGTCGAAATTGCTTACTCTGGCTTTCAGGATTTGATCAGGAATGCTTTTAGGCATAAGAAAACACCGGAGAGAGCTTTAGACGCAACACTGATATCATTATCAACAACAACTATACACCAATATCATAAGCCATAAAGACGGTTTTAGAATCACTGTCAAGAAAAAGGAATCTGTCCTTGCGATGCTTTAGTGCCAAATGTAATCGATTTTATAGCAAACTGGTTCAAAATATAAATCAATATGGTACCATGAATAGATATCGGTTTGCAGTATCATTGATTTTGTCTGGCTAGATTGGGAGCGATCCAAGGATAAAAATGTTGTATACAGGTGCAGCAGTAATGAAGCCACAGAGAAAAAAATACAACTATATTTGGGATCTAAACTTAGTTTAAATTAATAAGACAAAATAAATATTAAGAATAATACAGCACAAACTATACTCAAATAAGAAAAATCTGAGGATGAATATAAGCTGGCTTTTCAAAAATTTGACAAATAAGAAAAGCAAAACAAAAGCATGTTTAGACACTGAACATCATCATCATCAAAAGACATTCACTTCATAGGACGTTCTTGCACCATTTCGTTAAAGAACTAATCAATCAAACATGTACAATAAAACTGACGTATTTTTTAATGAAAAATCTGAATCTGTAATAATAAAAAAAGAATTACCATGCAAAATGTTATAGCTACATCCACGTTCACCCGATCCGGTCTCCAGATGGTTGGGCGTGAGGTCCCAAGTTGAAAAAATACACCCGGTATGAATCAAAACCAAGTTTTCTTTTTGCAATTTACCATATTCCTTCCAAATGATGTTGACGCCACGTGTTTTTCTTTCTTGGACAGATTACTGAATTATAAATATCTCACAGGGACAAGCTACAGGCTTAGATAATTTATGTGATAATGAATAAACTACGGATTGTGTACTGTCATAAAGCGCCAGAATCATCATTAGTTACTGTGCTCGCCAAGTTTATCATCAATCCAGTAATTAGTATTTCCTCAGTTAGGAAAAATGAGGATCTATTCTACTCTAGTTCTGCCATTAATGATTATTCTTAATTCTATTGGTAAATATAATAGTATCATAGTGTATCTATATTTTTACGAACGTTTTTAATATTTCCGCAAATAAAAATCTGTCCTTTTTTGAAATCATATAAATTTCTTTAAGATTCATGATTTTTACCACTCTGAAATCCCTAGAAATATTTAAAATTGCGTGGAGTAATTAATAATATTTTGAAAACCGTTAAATATTAAAACAACTTCAGATCATGAAGATTTTCATAATTCCTATTAAAAGCATAGTTCAGAATATAAAGTTCTCAGAAAGTTTAATATCTGGAGAATATCAATTTGATTTTAAAGTTATTCGATTTTAAACACTTTTATTTGGAAAAGATACAGGGTAAATTACTCTTCATTCCATTCGAAATAATATCCTTTTTATAAATTTTACGTAATCTAAAATTGTTCGAGTTGAGATAAAGCAGCCGAGTAACGACTTTTATTGCTATTTTTGCAAACTCTGTTAAATTTTTTTGACAGCATTACGAATTTAATCTGAATTTATTCAGGGGAAACCAAAATGTGTGCTGTAACAAAAATAATTCAAGAAATGTGTCTACTGATAAGGAATTTTTCAGAAATAAAATACTTAATCATTGCGTGGTTGAGCAATAATAAACCTAAAAATAAAACACATTTTTTTATTCCAAATATTCATCATATTTTCGAAATACTTAATACTCCGCGGTTTCAAATTTTCATATATTTCTTAGAGACTTAGGTTCTCAAAAATAAGGAACAGATCAGTTCTAAGTATTCATCTAAGCTCTTATCTGTTATCTAAACATTAATGCGCAGTCTTTGCCATTTGAATATGTATCTTAATTTGTTGTTCTTTGTATTAAAAAATTATCCATACTTTTATTTCTGATTTTAATATTTACTTACATTATATTCCTATAGAAAATACGACTGCGGCTTAAAAGTTTGCAGACTATAATATAACATGTTTACATGCGAATAAAATTTTCAGCATAGGTTTGTTAGATAAACATCTAGGAATGTGTCTTGCAAAATGTTGATTTAATTTTTCCCCTTGTAAAGCATTCTTATAATAATTGAGTTTTCGTCAGTTTTAAGCTTTTACCAGATTTATTACTTTCACTTGTGTTAATTGTGTGATTGATTCTAAAATCTAGACAAATTTTCCCATATCCGCTTACTGTCTTGCCTGATGAACTTAAATCGAATTTAATCCTCTCTTTCTTGTTTCAGAGTTAAGTTCACAGTCCGATAATCGAAGACCTATTGATCTAAATCGTTCTCCTGAAAGGTCTCCTTCGCCTCCCAGGTCCAGGTCCAGGTCACCCCAGGGTAGGCGTCCTATTCGTGGCAGGTTAATGGTTCCACCTACCCGGCTTCCTTCTACTCTCACAGATGGGTATGGACTAGAAGACCTTGAAATCATTCGGCTTACCTTCAAAACAAATGAACGACGAAGATTCGAATTGCGAAGATACACTTTTCGGGATAATACACCAATGAAATTGAAATTAGCATATAATACCTATGCGCCTCTACCAACCCAAGAGCAAATTGTTTTATCAACACCCGATGGTGATGTCTTTGCTATATTAGAGACAACTGATTATTTTGCTGGAATGTACATCTATCATAAAAGTAAGTATAGAAGGGCGAAAATAAACATAGCCAGCGGAAATTTCACTGCTATGAATACAGAAGAAATCAATGCATCTCCAGTAGGTCACAGTCGCCCAATATCATCATTTTTTTTCATAAATCGGTTAGGCTATCCGATTTAGTTGTATGAGCTGCTTCTGAGTGCCAGCAAATTACTTTACTCACTAACAAAACAAAACTTACCTAGGAAATTGTATTTTTATTTGAGACAGCGACATGCATTGTGACAAACGAATTTTTAGTACCTGTAGCCTGTATTAATTTTACTATAGGGAAGACCGTGTCCAGAATATAGTCAGAATAGTGTCACTTGCGTTTTTATCATGTCAATATGACAGTTTATTAGTCTCCGTCAGTTTAACATTTTATAGCATTGACTTTAAAATAAAATTCTTTCCCTTGCATAGAATTGCTTTATCATTGATTTTCAAATTACCAATTTTGCGCTTCGGATTAAAATGAATCAATTTTAAAAAGCGGAAAGGGAAATTCGAAAATAGGTCCTTTTGCATAAGTTAGGTTCAAGATTCCAATTTATGAATACTGCAATTTTTTCTTTTGAAGAAAAATCTCATTTTTCAGTATAAAAAAATGAATCGAATTACTTCGAATTTTACTTAATACTACATTATATAATCGATACCTGATAATAATTTGTATCGTCTTCAAAGACTGTATACATTTAATTTGAAATTACAGTTTTGAATGTTAAATTCTAAAATAGTTTAATAGTTGCCGCGTTGAAAATAAATTGATCAGTTTGAAAGGCCTAAGACAAAAATATTTATTTTTAAGTTTCATGACTTTTAAATGATCAATCATAAGCGTCAAAAATTTACAAACATACAGTCTTGATATTTCAGTGTTAGTGAAACGCCAAAGTTATTTAAGATTTGCAGAATCCCAAGCTTTTTTAGAAGTAAAAAATATTCGCCGTCATTTTTTTTGAACTTGTTCATTTTTTAAGATTTCTTATTTCAAATTGCACCATGTTCTAATCTACTACATGGAATTCTGTCAATGTTCTCTGTGTTCTTTATGGGGTTTTTATGTTGAAAATAATTGTGTTTCAACAAAACCCACCGATCACTCATTTTTACGAATAAATTATAGTACACCTATTTTTTCACCCGCACGTATTTGAAACGTTGACAACTGAACATCAAAAAACAAATAGATTGTTCAGAAGTTTTAATATCCCCAGAATATAGCAGATTTGAAATATGTGTATAAAACTATTTATAATTTATTAAAATAGGTCGCTAAGTTTGAATAATTAAGATCAGAAAAAAAAAGCTGAAGACTAATTTCCTTAAGCACTATTCCTCAAAAACATGTTTCCATTGTAACACATACGTTATTACCAATTATAAATGGGTCACTGATTTATAGAGCTAAAAACAGAGCTGGGCATTGATGGGCGAAAAATTGTGTTCAAGTATTTTGAGATGAAATTGCATGTATTCCAGTTTGTATTTGAATTACATTTAAATGTTTTGTGAATCGTCCAATGTAATTGAACTAAACTGCAAAATACTTGGATGTAATTTATATTTTCTACACAATACACAAGGTTTAATTATTATTTTATTTCAACGACACAGTCAAAGTGATTCCAATTGCTTCAGAATTAGTTTGAGCATTAACTTATCAGAAGTGCTTTGCAAGATAGGTGTGGAGTGGAGTAGAGTAGAGTTTATTTAATATAAATTTAAAGTTTTCTTACTATAGTTTCGATGGAAATCTTCAAGTGCAAAAAGATAATATTTGCACAAAACTCCCCGAACTTTTCTGTTTACGAGTACATCATAATGCATATATTTTTTACCTAATTTGGAACTGTTTAATTTTTCAGGTTTCTGATTTCAAATTGAAGAATATTTCAGGAAAACACATTTAAACTGAAATAGTATTGAAATTAACGTTTCAAAATTCGAAAATTCTGAATAAAAAAGTAAAAACCAAAATTACGTTGCTTACAATTATTGATAAAAAATATTAAACATTGGATGCTTCTATTTTGTGTTCATGTATTTAATACTAAATCCACATTTTTTCCGGCTTAAATATTTTAATACATGTTCATTTCATTGGTCTGAAAAAACACTTTTTAATTAGGAAAAGAACAAAAATATCATGGTGAAATATGTAGGGAAATGCATGCAGAAAATTGCTGAAAGAACCCGATGAATTACTGGATCCTAATATTTGTAAAGATCTAGGTCAGTCGTTTTTGATACCTAACGTAAGAGCATTTCAGGCGATTGGAAAAATAGTTGATTTCTGCTTTTTTACAAGAACAACTGACAATGTTAATCACCTAGAAAATTTGCTTGAAGAATCAGCAAAGGCAGTAATGGCAACAGATATCTCGATAACATTGAAACTACATGTTTTATTTGAGCACCTTATAAGGAATCGGTGTAAAATCAAATAACGAAAAGGCTCGTTAAACATTAATGAAACTTTAAAAAATTTATTAGAGTATATTAAAATAAATTTGATCATGTTCCTTTTTCATTCACACCCGTCCTAATTTCAAGTATTCGAAATTTGGTGCGATTGCCTCATTTGGGGTTGTTTTGATGTTACCATAGTTATAATTGTAAAGGAAATTTTTAGGTTTGCTTATTGTCAATACCAGACTGTTCATTAAAGGTAGGTTCATGTCATCGCCGTTAACTGTTGTCTTGGACACATTGTGAAAATGTAGTACACATGTGTGAATTAAAGATATGTTATTTTTGACCGGATTGTCTTTACAATTTTCTCGACTTCAGGTAACGTTTTCGGTTTTTACCAAACCATACACATTTATTCATTTCGTTGTTTCGACATTCTTTATATAACTTTTGTAATTTTATATAATTATTTTGTTTAGATCTTGAGAATGGCTCAAAGCAGAGCTGAAATTAAAATTCAACATAGAATTGGCAACAGATGAAAGTATTAAATTTCTTGATTTAAATCTCACAATAGAAAACAACAACATTGTAACAAATTGGTTCCCCAAATAAATTTGTTCAGGTCGTTTTTTGAACTACGATTCATGTCATCATATTTATCATAAAACCGGAGTAATATACGGATTAGAAGACAGAGCTATCAAATTGGCTGATACAAGATACAATAAAGAAAACCTTGATTTAGTATAAAATACTATTTTAAATATGGCTACACATTAAAATTATTAAAAATTAAAATCGCTGAACGTTATGAGAAAATCAAAAAGATTAATCAAAATATACAGTTTAATAACAATTTAAACTTAAATTCAGAAAAGAAAAAATTAATAGTTTTAACATATATTGCAGGTTATGACGAATGTCTTTTTAGAATTTAAAAAATAAAAAAATTATTGCATCATTTTAGTTTTGAATTCAAATATTAAAAATGGCAGGACAATTTCACTTTTGAATCATCAGTTTCAGTCTTAGATCATCAGCTTAACTAAAGCTTTGAATCTTAAAAGCTGAAAATTGGGTGGTCTAAAATAAGAAAGAATAAAACTTAAAATATTTAAAATTAAGAACTCAGTAATTCAATAGTTTCCTTAATTTTGGATGGTTGCAATTTAAGAGTTCTGAGTTTTCAAGTTGAACACTAATTCTTCACTTTCTCGCATTCATAAGCTGTCCTTTTAAAAATAAAATTGACTCTGTTTTAAACGTTTTTTTGAGTAATCCAATTTAAAAAGTTTGTAATTAATCCTTTCTTTAATTTGGACATTCAATTATATTTTCAATTACAAATTGCCAAATTCTAATCGTTTTAAGTAGTAATCATGCCGTTGAATTTCCTTTGAATTTTAAATAATTTAATTTTCATACAATTTGCACTCGTTGCTCATGAAATTGTATAATTTTATAAATTTTGGTATGATATTTTTCAATTTAGGCAGCTTCTTATTCAAAAAATTTTCATTTCAATATCTTTCAATTTTAAATTATTCAATTTTAAATGCCTTCATTTAGAAATGGCACAGGTTTAATTCCCTTTCATTGCAATCGAAATGTCGTCCATTTTATTAATTTTACTTACGCTGAAACTGCTTGACTTTAAACGTTTGTAATTCAAAATCATTCTTTTCTTTATTTTAAAAGCTTATTAGGCAGAATTATTCATAATTTTGTTAAATAATGTTTAAACCAGGCATATAGAATTCGTGAGCTAAAAACTATAGCATATATTACATGTTGTTAAAAGCAGAAAAAATGACGACTTGCATTGCAATTTCTTTCAAACTCTGTTTAAATTTGCCTGACGTCATTATGAATTTAATCTGAATTTATACCGGGTAAACCAGAATGTGTGTATTATAACAAATATAATTCAGTAAGCTTAGCCACTGATAAGGAATTTGTCAAAATTAAAATTCTTAGTGATTCCGTACTTGATTATTAATCATACTAAGAATGAACTGAAATTCTCTAATCCAAATAACAATAAAATTCTTTACTAGGAATCTGTATTATCATCGGAGATGGTAACGATTGATCAGAAGAGAAATCATTTCACACACACTGTGAAAATGGAAATCTACAATATC
>CAKNWT010322848.1:0-15725 GCA_932066315.1 Andricus coriarius
TTAAATCTTTAAAAAAAACTGATTTAATTACAACGAAACAGTTGAATTTAAAGAAAAAAAAAATTCTACAACAAGAGCTGAATTTCGAAAGCAAAAATATGAATTCTCAACAAAATAAATACATTTTTGAACAAATAGTAGACTTTTTGAACTCGCAATGATACATTTTTAACCCAAAATGTAATAGTGAAATTTTCATTACAAAAATTATTTCCAATAAAAAAATTAATTTTCTACATAGTGGTTGAATTTGTGCAATTGCAGAATAGTGGCGATACCTTTGTTTTGGATGGCATGTTTTTCGGCAACAAATCATTAGAATTTTTAATTGAACGATCAATGAAGCGATTTGACGAGGCAAAATTTTAAAATATTGTCACTTTCGTTACTACGATGTCTCAAATATGGGTCTGTCATGATATGGGAATGATCATATTTAACTCACCGTTTAGGTGCTTTTGAACATTTGCACGGCCAGAAACACTGTAAATAATTAAAATGAATGGTTTTTTGATCAATGAAAATGTATTTAGATATTTTTTTATGTTAATCAAGAACTACGAGTAACGATTCGTGGGAACAGGAGGCACCCCTGAGACTAGTCACAGAAATAATATTGGTCAAATATCTACCCCTTCCGAACTTCTCGTGGAGGCGGGAAAGCACCCCTTTGAATAGACATAAAAATAATGTTGGTAAAATCCCTACCCCTTTCCAACGTCTAAAGTGACAGCTGATATGCGTGAAACTCTCCTCGTCGGCAGAAAGAAATATCTAAAAAGATTTTGATTCATTAAAAAATTATTAAAGTGTAATTATTTACAGTGTTTCTGGCCTTAAAAATGTTTAAATATGATCATTCCGATTTCGTGACCGACCCATATTAGAGACATCGTAGTAACAAAAGTCAACAAAAATTCTAAACTTTTGCCCTGTCAAATCGCTTCATGTATCGTTCAATTAAAGATTCTAATAGTTTGTTGCCGAAAAAATGTGTACAGCCAAAATAGGGGTGAGGCCCCTATTCTGCAATCTAACTGAATTTTTTACTGAACTGTTTCATTTTCAAGCTAAAAAGACAAATTTTCTTCAGAAAATTGAGACAGCTGAATCTTCAACCAAATAGTTAAATTTTCTGTTTAAACAATTATTTTCAAGCCAACAGAACGAATTGCGAAAAAAAACAGTTTAATTTTCAAGCAAAGAGATGGATTTCCAACTATGATTATGAACCTTTACCCAAAAAAAATAAATTCTTATAAGAAAGTAGTACAACTTGCAATCGATAAGTTGAACAATCAAACTAAAAAATGAATTTTCAGAAAAAAAAAACTAAAATAGTTTATATTTCAACTCAAGGTTTTCTAAATATTATAAATTGAAAACAGTTGAATTTTACCAAAAAAGACGAATTTTCAATAAAATACTTGAATTCTCAACTAAAACAGATTACTTTTCTACTAGACATTAGCATTTTGAACAAGAAAAATATTTTATACCAAAAAGATGAATTTTCAACAAAATACATAAACTTTTCACTAAACTAAAATGTGGAAATTCAAGAAAAAAGTTAATTTTCAACCAAAACATACTAATTTTTAACTAAACAGTTACAGTTTTAACCAAAAAGATGAATTTTCTACAAAACCCGATGAACTTTCAAGCTAAACAGATTAATTGTTAACCTGAAAGATACAGTTTTCACCAAAAAGATTAAATTTCTACAGAAACAAATGAATTTTCAAGTTCAAATGGCAAACTTTAACAAAACATTTAAATTTTGAACTGGAAAAGGATGACTTTTCCACAAGATTGTTGAATTTTCAAAAAAATAATCCAATTTTGAACCAAATAATAAAGTTTTCAACCAAAACAGATGAATTCTTGACCATAAATTTACTATTAGACTTTTCAACTGAAAAGAATTAACTTAATATAATTAATAATCAATTAATAGTTGGATTTTCTTATTCGACTCTATTAATTCAGTTCTCATTTAAATGGCCAAACGAGAAAAAGGGGACAGACAACAAAGTCTGTGATAAATAAATTGAACTATTGATAATTTATTTATATAGTTTAGGACCTGAAAAAATTGTGAAATTGTACGTTTGTAAAACTGTATACACTTGATCGCAGTAAATCTTACGGTATCTTACATGGGGTGAGTTGTTGAACATTTCAGAAAGACACCTTGCTTACTTTGTGGATGAACTCTTATTTGTTTATTCATTTATTATTATTTTTCACTATTTCAGTCAATATTATAAATAATATTACTAGGCACTACTAATATTATTAGGTAAATTACAATTAATACTGTCACAATTATAAAAATTACAAATTATATTACAAATTAAGAAAATATCATCTCGCCGCGACAGTGAGATTAATCTGGAATTTATTGTTCAAAGCCTGTACAGCCTTCCATTTTCAACCGATTTGCGATTCTGTTTTTAATTTTGAGGGAATCACATTTACGAGAGATTTATCAAAGGCAATTGTTCAATTTTTTATTATTGATGCCCTTTTTACGTAATGTTAACAACGAAACCTGTTTTTGAATAAAACATTTTTTTCTTTGGTACCTGTTAACTTTACCAGTGAAATTGTAGAATATGAATATTTCATAAAATAATCAGCTTACTTGTTACAAAAGCTTAAGGTAACTAATATAAAAGTCAGGTGTTTTACGGCGAAGAAAAATTTTTTTTTCTCTGGAAGTACGATATTATTTTTCTACAGAATTTTTCTCACAAAATTACCTCAATTAATTAAATCTCTCCTGACAACTTTGCATTTCTGAATTAGCTTTCATTTGATTTGTTCCGGAAGCTACGATCGTGGTTCCTTAAATCAATCACTCCCGACGTAAGTGAAACGTGTACGTCATCAATTTCTGCTCCTTCTGCCCTAGAAGGTAAGCGCAAGAGCGGAAAATTTACGCGAGATGAAGGTTTCACTTCTGGATTCTTTTTTAGAACTACCAATCTTTGTAGAATATTATGAGGAACAGTATTGACGGACCAGATCAAGTGATCCCAGAAGAACAGCCTTTTGCATCCGGCTCGCGATGGAATGAGAACTACAAGGTGGACTTTGTAGCCTTGGTACAGCCTACTCAGCTTGAAAAGAAGTACTTGATATTTCGCCCGTTTTTCTTCCTCCTTTGTCGTGATATTACCATCGGCTGGTGCTTGAAATTCAATCACATAAATGATCTTGGTCTTCAAATCTTGGAGGACAATATCAGACTTTGTAGCACTGATACGTTGAGTCGTGAAGAATGAGAAATTGCTGTAGATCTTCCACTGATCATTCTCCACAACGGACTCGAGTTCCCCCTGGGTGTATGGCAAAACGGGCAATAGACTAACAGCACAGAAGTGCCGAAGATGGTGATATAACACTTTTAGAGCCAAGCTCCTCTGCAGGCCTATCTGCTTCGGTCAAGTTGCTTCAACTCATGGACGTTCCATTTAAATGCATCAAACGTGTAGAACAATATAGGAACAGCCAGCAAATCGGTCATCTGAACCTTATTCTTGCCAGATAATTCGGAAGCTGAAATTTTTTTGAGAATTTGGCGATTCTTTTTTTCAAGGGCCGTTTTTAATACACGAACATATTGGGTTTACGCTTGCGGTATTCCAAGATATGTATAAGTTTCTCCATTGCCAAGATATTCATGGTATTTCCACCGATGAGTTCAACATCCTGATCATTACGCCATGATGTAGTTTCTAGTATTCCTTGGTGTAGGTGGACGCAGGCACACTTGTCCAGTCCTGAGCTCATGCCAATCGCTTTAGAGTACCTATTCACCGCTTCCACAAGGATGTGAAGTTATGAGAAATCTTGTTCACCACTAGAGCATAAACTCTTTTATGCATCTCACTATTTTTGGATGCACCTCCAGGCACTCAAGGAGCCTGATAAGTAGCTCATGGTTCGTGTTATCGAATGATTTACGGTATTTAATCTAAGCCGTGGACAGATTGCGTCGATACCTGACCGAATCCTGGGTAATACACCTGTCTATTAACAGGTTCTCCCTGCAACATGCCAACCCTCTCTTGCATCCCCATTGTTCAACTATTGCGCTTCATACCGGCTAGATAGATGCTGATATCGTCTCTTTGAGGATGCCAGTGAATAGCTTGTAGCTGGTGTTTAAACTAGCTATGGGCCTGTAGTTTTTGGACTTGACAAATCTCCAGTCTTAGGGATCTATACCGTCCGTCCTTCCACTAGCCACTGCGGGATGCGTTGTTCTCCGTTTAAGAAAGTAGTAAATATACGAGCTAGATGTTGGTGCGTGGAAGTGAACTTCCTTCACCAAAGTTATTGATTTTATCTGGTCGCTGAAAAGTTTTTAGTTCTAGCGATAACATTCTTCACTAGTTCAGCAGTAATTAGTGGATACTCTTCCTCTGGACCATGTAATCTTTGCCTTTGGCAAAAGTTACGAAAGAGTGATATATTTCAATCGTCTTTATTTAGCTAATAAGTATCTCCATATACTTGCTCCCAGAATACTTGAATCTCTTCTCGACTAGAAGCATTTTTAATGGCACCTTACGTTTTATTGTATAGACGCTGTTTCGATGTTCAAAGAGATCTTATTTTTCGCGTCCAGGGCTGCTTGATGGTCAACAGTTTACACTTTTTCAGCGTGTGATTTGCTTTCCTGAAGTCTCGAGCAAGTGCTCTAAATTTTGTATTGGATGTTATGTAGCTAATCACGTACTGAATATTTGATGCATGCCGTCTCGCTAAGCAGGGGACCGCCTTCTCGTAAACTACAAAGTTCAGATCCCAGAGATTAACATCTTCGGAGAGCAAATCTGGGAGAGCAGTATTAGATTCAGATAATTTGTCCATTCTGAGAAAGACTTTTTGGCGGATAGATCTCCTACTTCTCATGTTATTGGCATTATCGGCTATCTGCAAAGGTGATGTCGATGGAACGGGTGGTATGTTCGCTGGAGAATGTTGCTCTTCTTCTTGCTGATAAAGAACTTCATATACGTTTTTGCGCATAACGGATACCTGAACTCTTGAATACTGAGGCGTTTTATGGGCATATTCCGGGTGCTTATTGACTTCGCGCCGGTGAACTTCTTTGCCAACAGGTGAGGATGTCCCTCCTGAGTTACGCCGACCATTTAAATCAAGGTTATCGCGTCTGTCCGGGGCCATTGCCTGGTCGTCGCCTCGGTTCAGTCCTATTGCCATTCCCAACTGAACCATGGCCTCCATCCGAGAGATGCCTTTTCTGGGTGGCACTGCACGATACTGGTGACGTAACCGCATAATTCGTTGCATTGGGGAGTTAGCCCAATGCAGCGTGGCTGACTGCGAGAGCCGGAGCTCTCGGGTGGTGGGGTCGAAACATCCCTACTATTATTATTACATGATTATTATTAATATTCGTAATAAACAAAACGTATTATCACTTTGCATTTTTTTTTGAAGCCGCGCGCAATGTATTCTGACTAAAAACAGACGTTTGAACTTTCATGCGTTTGAAATTTTAAAATTATATTTCATATCACATATATTTAAGAAAAATGAATACTTTTATATTGCATTACAAATTTGAGAATTAATTTCTAACAAACATATTTTTAAAGACGGATATTTTCAAATTGAACTAAAATATAATTAAAAAATTTGTAATTTTTCAAAAACTAAATTTTATCTTTTGCTCCTTTTCCTCTCATTTTAAATCTGACTAGGATGATCAATGCGTATCGAACCGAGGTCTCTCTTCTATTCTCACACCAACTATGAATGATGTTAATGGAAAAAGTTTCACTGTTTAAAGAGCAGGTTTTTAAATATAATAAAGGCACTCTCTTGAATTAAGGAATTTTGCGTAAGATTAGTCGGTGAAGTATAGTGCTGATGTTAGTATCGCGAAAATGTATGTAAATCGAATGAGCTGGAAATGGGTTGGTTGTACGGAAAATTCCGTAATATTGAACACTATGTACTATAAGTGAGGATGGCTTCCTTACTCTTCAATAAAATGCACTAATATTATAGTTCAATAGATTTTTTTCGAATAAAGGAGTAAAATTTTTCCTTATATTAACTTTGAATTATGCTAATGAATAAGGGTTCACCATGAGAAACAGATTTGTCAAATATTGAAAATGACCCCAACTTTTTTACTATTTTCAATAAAATGTGTTAATATCAAACGCAAATCCGCTCATCTCAATTCAAAAAATCTTTTATAATCAGTTTTTATTTTTCAAAAATCGTAAGCTGCGTCCACTGACAAAAAGCAAAAGTTTAATCTTTTGTGAGTTTAAAATTTTAACATTTTTATTTCTCTGCAAAATATTTAAAAAATTAAATATTTGTAAATTGAACTCAAGTTGAAGTAAAAATGTTTATTTAGGTTAAAATACAATGATAATGATTTTAAACTCCTGTAAAAATAAAATAAATATTATATTTTCAGAATAGAATATACATGTTGATTCTTTCGAAATCCCACGAATGTTCATGAAATCCCCAATATCCATTCCATACTCTGGTCTGGAATCCCACCTATTAGTGTCAACCTCTTAGAATAAATTTGGAAAAAAATAGTCTAGGATTTAATCGAGTTGAAATGTACAGTTTATTTTTCATTTAAATAAGCTTATGAATACCGAGAACTCGAACCATTTACATGAACGAAGTATTATTCTTTTTCATTGCATAATTTTATAAATTCATTAATTCAGTTAGATCTTTAAGAATGACTTTTTATATATATTGACCTTTTTTATATACTGTGTCCAGATTTTATGGGGCAAAATTTATGATATTTTTTCAAATTACCAACCAAAAAAGAAGAAGGTGAGCACCGAAAGATTTTGAAATTGAAATTTTTACAAAGATGTTTCCTGCAGTTTCTCGGTACATCTGACACCTCATCAATTTATATGTAATTTTGAAAACATTTTATCTGTCCACTGCATTGTTCTTAAATGTATATGTTCAGTTTCGTGCTAGGCATGTTTATCCAATTTGAGCCAAATTGGTTGACACTAAGACGTGCCAGAAAGGCCCGGAGAATATCATAAGATAAACATAGGAAAATTTTTGTTTTCGAAAAAAAGTCAGATTCACATTTCTGGGGCTAGACTTGGCTTGCCGGAGGTTATTTTTTTCAACTTGTTCTCAGGTGAGCCCGGTTTTTCATCGTCAGCCACGGCTCAAGTCAAGTGCCTGATGAGATAAGGATGTTTTAAATTAATTTAATATAATGTTTGAAACTTTTGTTTGGGTATGAGCTTGTGAAAATTTTTCTTTTACTAAGATTGGCTTAACATTAGAATTACTGTATGAATTTAATTACAACCAGTGATAACCAGCGTCTGCATCCGAATTTATTAAAAGTACCTAAAATGACCTAAAACGCAGCAAATGCACAACCTGGTCATACGTCGCAGATGGTCACCCATCCGAGTGCTATCCGCGCTTGAAATGGCTTAACAGCCGGACTCTTCCCGAATGCGGAGTCTCCAACGAATAATTTCCGCTAACTTCCTTTGAATTTTGACCCCAATCTCTTGTTGTAGAGTCCCAAACATGCACGAAGAAGAGTGATAAAAAAATACTATAAATATATTGAATAAAGATAGGTTGTTCTAATCTTGAAATATTATATCTCTGTTTCAAGGCATGATTGTATTTATTTCTTGTAGATTGCTTCCTGTATACGTAAAGAAATTGCATTTCTGACAATCACATTTTATATGAAATGAAAAATGGAAGCAATTCTAAATTCTAAATAAATACAGAATTGTTAATGCACATTAATGATTTTAACATATACATTGATAATAATAATAATACTAATAATAATGGTGCAGACGAAAAGTAAAATAATAAATTTAAAACATTTGCGGTGATGACTATTTTACTTTATGTTGAATTTTTATTCTAACTGTATATGTAAAAAACATTACCATCCAATTACAAATATTTATTTATTAAGAATTTACCATATCTTCCACTTTTCACTTCAAATAAACGCGCAAAAATGGATGAAAAAACGCACGCGCAATACTGGAGAAGGGGTTTAGTATAGTGAGGGACTATCTAGATTCTATCAAGACCTTATTAATAGGCCCTCGTTGTGTTGCTTACTCGTGACCTCGCTAGCTGAGCGTGACGCTTCTGATTGCGCCCTCGATAGATTGCCACTTTGAGGCCTCGACAGAAAATAGGAAATTTAGACAGGGCCTGCTAAGAACCAAGTTTCAATTTCTAGCCGGGTATCGCTTTTGATTCAAAAATATAGTGCTAAATAGTTATATATACATAATTTAAGACAAATAGCATTCGACAATAAACTGTCGAGGGCCAGCGGAAAGCTTAGATTATTCTAGCTAGAAAATCTGGCTGCGGCTTCATAAGAGCCAATATTTAGCTTAGGCATAAAGAGGCAGTTTCTACCCAGGTATTATCTTTTTCTTCCTCTTCTTCTTCATTTTTAAATTAGGATTACAGAAAAAGTAACCATTTTCCTAATTAAAATTTGAAATTTCAAGACCAACATTGAATTAAGAAGTGTGTACATTTTCAAAGCACTATTTTTTAAATTCTTTCCTTTCTTATTTTTAATTTAAGGATGCGAGCATTCGAAATAGAAGATTGTCGATCATTAAAAGTTCATAAATTAGAAAATGTTTGAAATAAAATTGCTGACATTATACAATATCGGATACTGTAAAACTGCTGACGCAGGAACATTCCCGAATGTAAACAATAAAAATAGTTAAATTATAAATATAAAAAATAATCAATAAAATGCTTTTGCTTGATGAATATATGTATTATTTACTTATTATTAAAACAATTTTTAATTGTTTAAATTCTTGAATTACATAGTTCGCAAATTTGTCTATTTTAGCTATTACACAGTCTCGAATATTTTATAATAAAGGTAATTTTATTGTGGGAATTTTCAAATTCAGTAATATTATAAACACTCGGGAATGCTGTATTCCGAATAGTTCTCTTCCGGGAATTTCACAAGGTCGCTAATTTTATTTTCTGGGATTTTTCAGTCGTTTGGAAAACTATTATCTTTTTTCCTTTTCTTCCTTATTTTTAATTTCAGGTTACATATATGACTGGTCCTTTACCTTATAAGTATTAATTATTTCAAGACACTCATATCTTTCAAAAAACTAGAATTGTACTACATCGTGGAAGTCATAAAATGTATTGTCAGTTTTTATTTCTCAAAAGTCGTAAGCCTTGTTTACTGACAAAAGAGAGACCTTTTATCTTTTATGCGTTTAAAAATTTTAGAATTACTTTACATGAAAAATATTTCCAAAAATAAATACTTTTAAAATGAACAGCAAAACTGCAAAACTGATAAAAACTTGACTTTTCGTTATTTTGGAAGAGTTTTTCTAGTTTTTTCGATAATGTGCCTATACGAAATCTTATATACGCCCCTGGATATGTATGTGTTACAGTCAATGTCGGAAATCAGCCATTGTCGACAATTCCTAGTCAATGTCGACATTGACTGCTGGCTTCGGTCATTGTCGACATTGACTAGTCAATGTCTATCCCAGAGACTAAAGTTCGGAAATTTCCAACATTGACCGGTCATTGTCGACAATGACTAAAGCCCAGCGGTCAATGTCACTTTACTTCAAATCGTCAGAGCTGGGGGCAATTAGGGGAGGCAGGTGCCTAACTCTATGATTTATTATTGGTCAGGTACGTGAAGGTATCCTGCAATGATACTTTGCTATATATTGTTTATACAATTTTTAGGAATAAATGTGCTGTAATGTTTGACTCTTCCTCAGTCAATGCACTCTATTATTGTTTAGACGGAACCAATTATAAATGGCTTCCCGATAACAAATGGACAACAATTCCTTAATGTTTGAAAAAAATTGTATAAACAAATTCACCGATTGGATATTTTTCAATTAATAGGCTCAATTTTTTATGGAATCCAAGGTTTCTTTGCTCTGATAATTTGCAAATTGACACATTGAAAACATTGGATAATTTTTTATTTGAAATTTTCTAACATTGAAACTTTGAGTTATTTAATTTTAAATACTTTAAACTTTTGCATGATCTACTTTTTAAAAATAATACAAAATTAAGCATGCTATGCGCGCACTAATTACCTTTCCTTTAGAAAAAATACTCGGTTCCTTTTCCAACATTATGTTATAGATTTTACAGAAAATCTTATATTATTTTAGAACGTTATACATGATTTACAGAAGTTTCCTTATTATAGCGTGGAAATTCCTCCAGTGAATTCAATATGAATGACAACTTTTCCACTTACTTACAATTCTTTTTTTTGGTGCAAAATTAGTATTTTATTGAAAATAACTTTTTTTAAATAAAAAGTCAACTCAATTTTGTTTTGAAATTTTCTATAGACATTTAATCTGTTTGGTAGTGATGTTATTTGTTTCCTTCAAAATTTAAATACATCTACGAAAATTAAAGTTATTTGCTTAAAAACTTATTTTCCACACAAAGTAGATCCTACACAAAATAATATGATTATAATTTTACTTTAAATATTGTTGCTGCTGTGTGACAAAATATTCTGAGCGAATATATTCAACGCAGGCATATTCTGCACAAAAATATCAAGTGTGAAACTTTTCTTACACAAAACATATTTTACACAAATCATGTCCCAAGGGGGAATATAAAGAAACAATATCAGTTATGCGCCTTTTATTAGGAAAGATGGAGAAAATACTAGTTTCTTTCTCTTTGATACGTTCTCTGGCTTATTGTTCAGTATTATCTTATTTCAGAACTTATAACCAATAAAAAATAATCATTTCCTAAACAATTTTTTTAGTTACGTTATTGATAGTTATATATATAATTATAAAAAGAAACGAGTGGTATTAATTATTTAAATAATCGAAAATTGTCTGTGACAAAAAATATCACTCTAAACATTCTTTCTCGCCGACATTAATGTGAGAAAATATAACTTTTCACAATTCACACAATGAAAAAGTTATTGAAACAAATGAAAATTGTTTAAAGAATTGCCAAATAGTTTAAAAAAAAAAAAGACAAGAACTGTTATCCTTGCAATTCATCTACTGTATCATTTATCCCAAAAATAATAACTTTTCACGATTTACAGGCAACAAAAATTGCTTGAACAAATAATAATTCATAGAGTGGATGAATTTCAAGGATAATAGTTCTAGTTTAATATATTTGATAATTATTTAAACAATTTTTATCTTGTGAATCGTAAAAGTTTACTATTCTCCTGATATTAATGACACAATTACCGAAGTTTAAAATAAATTTTTCTTTATTTAAGATATTTGGCAATTCTTTAAACAATTTTAGAAAAAACATATTTTGTGTAGGAAAAATATAACAGTAATAAATTCTGTGTAGGAAATATTTTGTGTACGAAAAATTTGATCAGTATGCGTTGTGTACAATATATTTTGTGTAGAATAAGTTTGGGTAGGAACAGCGTTTTCCCAATGTTTCTAATTTGAATTTGGAGATTATAGAAGTTCCTTTTTCTTGAGTTTTATCTTTGAATATATAACTTTTAAGAAGAATTTAAAAAAAGTAACTGCAATTACTTACTGATCAGAATATTTGATTTTCTAGGTCGAAATATTTAGATTTTTGTTTAGAACACGTACACTTCACACTAGGAACAGCCTGAAACAACAAATTTCTCGTTGTCTTAACAGAAATTAACTCTCTAATTAATCCCACAAAAAAAGTAACTATACATAATTTACTGACAGAAATATTTAAACAAATAATATAAATTATGAATATTTCACTCAGATGTAAAATAAATTGAGGAAACTTTTCTAATTAAAATTTGAAATTATTGCAATCTTATAGAATCTCTTTTCATAAGTTTGATCGCTAGATATAGAAAAATTAGGAAAGAAAAAAAAATTATAATTGAAATTACTTACCAGCTGTGATATTTGATTTTCGATGTAGAAGTATCTAGATTTTTCTTCAGAACATCAACACTTCACTTGGCAAGGCATAAACGTATACTAAATGTTCACTAAATAAATTTTTGACTTAAAAACAGGATACCTTCACGTACCTGACCAATAATGAATCATATAGTTAGGCACCTGCCTCCCCTAATTGCCCCCAGCTCTGACGATTTGAAGTAAAGTGACATTGACCGCTGGGCTTTAGTCATTGTCGACAATGACCAGTCAATGTTGGAAATTTCCGAACTTTAGTCTCTGGGATAGACATTGACTAGTCAATGTCGACAATGACCGAAGCCAGCAGTCAATGTCGACATTGACTAGGAATTGTCGACAATGCCTGATTTCCGACATTGACTCTAACATATGTACCCCGTGGGTACACAAATTAAGGATGTCCTAGGTTCGTCTTCGGGACATCCCTAGGACCTCTTTTGGAACATGTCTTTTGGACATCCTAGGGATGCTCTCAAGACGTGTAATGTCAGTACGAAAGATGTCCTGAGAACGTCCTACGTCTTTAAGACGTCTCTAGGACATCTTTAGGACATTGGACGTCTTAGAGACGTTGATTAGACTGACATTGGACGTCCTAGGAATGTCCCAAGGACGTTCTTGGGATGCTCATGGTTTTGTGCCCACTGGATAGTAGATTTAACTTAAAAAATGTATTAAATAATTCGGAACTGTGATCATTTTCTGCAAAGTAAAGAAAACAAACAATTTTAAAGAATCCGGTTCTTCTCTATTAGGATAATCTGTGTATATGGATTTCTCTATATGTACATTTGCTCCAATCCTATGCATGATAGTCTGGTTCAGGAAGATATAACTTTCCAAATTTTGTTCTAATAGAAAAGTTTCATTATAATTATTTCGAAATATATTTGGTATCTCGTCAAAATTTGGATTAAAATTTCTTAGTCTATCAGAAAAATAGTTTTTTCTATTTTTTTAATTTTCAAAATGCTGAAAAGCATATAGCCTTTTTAATTCTTCGAATTTAAAAATACCATTAGGATACTTTTCAAGTCATTTGTCATGTACAAGAAACTTTGAACCAAATTTCTTAAACTCTAAAACATATGTTTCAAATTTGGAAAATGCTCTAGATTTTTTAATTTTAGTTTGAAATATTTGGTTGACCGACTCGATTGGACGAATACTTCACAAGTTAGCGTGGCTATAACATTTAAGTAACGAGCCAGCAATAAAGACAGATGTACAGACATAAAAACAGACAACGAAAAAATGTTATGATTTTCGGACTCTGTGAGTGCCGAAACTTAAAGATCCGTTAAAAAGTAGAGATCGAAAATTTGGAAGATTCTATTACACTCTCATGAGTGAGAATGTGAACATGAAATTTTTAATCGCATTTTCATCAGAACGTATTATTAATCTTCAATACATTGTTTGAACAATTGGATGACGATCTTGCTATAAAATGTTGCTCTTAACAATGTCAGACTACTGCATTAATTACAGAAAAAGGTACATTTTAAACATTTGTTTCAAAACAAGATTGCAGTAAAAATAAGAATTATTTAAAGAAATACGAATTTCTTGCAGAATGATTTAGTAATATCATAGTGACGTAGAGATGTAATAAATAGCCAGCAAATTAATCAAAAAACAGTTTTCTACCTCTGAAAAGAAGTTAAAAGTAAATAATAATTGTTCAAGAATTGTTCAATTTTGCTGGCCTCCCTCCACGTGAAAAATATCTTGCAATTTGACTTGCGTTTTTCCGACAGTACTTGTGTTGGGTGTGTGTACACGCTTTATTGGCTAACCTCCCTCCACCAGAAAACGTTGACGCATTTTGACTTGGGTGAGATACCCAGCTTTGCACGGTATATAAGCTGCGACCGAAGCAGAAGATCTATCCAATTGTCAATTACAATGAAACTAGAAATTATCGCCTTCTTCATTCTTATGTGTGTTGCTGTTGTCATTGGTTGGCAGACGCCTGGACAATGTCATCCTTCTTGTTCCGGGAATTGTGTACCATCTAGTAAGTAGAGGTATTACTAATAAATACTCTGATAACCAAATTTTCTAAATTAATTCTTTGGCAAAATAAATGTTATACAGGCTTTCATTTTTCAAACAATTGTTTGCGTCTCAAGAAATAAGAGTGTCTTTATGTCGCATTTTCCATGCGAAATTCAAATGTGTATGAATAAAACATTTTTATCACGTAAGGTTTTTTGCGAGAAATGTGTTTGAAATCCCCTGAAAAGTGTTTATATTTTCTAATATATGTGTAAAAAAATTGTCACATAAATACTGAAATTGTTAAATAGTTAAATATGATCAAATTCGCTATTTTTGCGGGCTACTTAAATCTATTTATCTTGAAAATCTGACGTCATAAAGCAATTCTGGAAACAGATTCCAATTGAATGTACTTAATTAGAAAGCCACTGTCAATTATACCAGGCCACAGAAACCATGCATGCCTCTGTTATTTTACTAGAATCGAGACTTTGAAAATGTGGATGAATTCAAAGTGATTCTCTTATCCTTTAACCATATTCTAACATAATATAATAAGCAAACTCTCTATTGCTACGCAAAAATTTGTTAATACGAGCCCTAGCGCTATATTTGACCGGTTAGTCTTACGGAAAATTCTGTAATAATAGTCAGCGTCTATTTTAATATCTTGGCTTTTAATAATAAAAATATATTTTTATTATTTTCAGAAATTTCGAAGCAACTTATATGCGCGGAAGGTAGTAAATAAAAATAATTTGGTGCGAGGCAGAGAGAGGGAGGCTACACTTTTTTGGATACTAAGGTGGTGGAAATTCAACGAATTTTAATTAGAATGTCCTGGATTCTTCAACACAGTCCACAGTGTAGCTTTCCGAAGTAAATGTTCTGATAAAGAAGTAACTATACAAACTTAAAACAGCCCCTCATCTGATAAAATGTATTCTAATAGAATTTTTTGGTACGCCTTGTAGGCCGAATCAACAGAAATTCATGTAATACACATAGTGGCAACAAATAATAAAAAATAGATTTTTTTTGATTATGTTTGTCATTTACTTTGAATTTATTTTCGTTTGAATTTGAAAGAAGCAAAACGGATTAAGTCCTTGACTAATCGATATTAGTTGATCTCTCATTATTGCAGTTTGTTTACAAGTTTAGTTGGTTGTGAATCTTCAGATTTTATAAATAAAAGTTAAGCTAATTTTTTCCGTTAAGATATCCTCTAAGGTTTCATAAAATTCTAGTTTGGAGATAATTCCGTTTTTGTTGAAAAATTCACGAAGCAAATTGATTGGAGAACGATTACGACAAATTTGCGTAAATCTGTGACATAGAAGAATTTGGGGAATGTTCAAATTGATTTTCCATACTTGGTAACAAATTTGGAAGTGCTTTGCGTAAACTTTTAAATCGTAGAGCAAGAACGCAGGTCGGTACAAATTAAATTTGTTTTGAGAACATAATGTGGAACTTTGAGTTACCTTCGAGGGTTTATGAGCTAGTTTGTTACGTTTTAATGAACAGAGCTCAATTTGGCATTTTCACTTTATCGCACTTGCGTTTTGAAACCCTATATCAGTAGAAGTTATCTCTTAAGCGAAATCCCTTTCTGTATACAGGGTGTTTTTTTTAACTTGAGACAACGAAATATCTAAAAAAATACGCATCCTACGGAAAAAATGTCTGGAATAAAAACTTTTT
>CAKNWT010322868.1:0-14982 GCA_932066315.1 Andricus coriarius
ATCGGACACATTATTGTCGAAAACCTGATTGGTTGGGACACTGAGTGAATACAACTATTAGTAGTTCATTTCGGTTTCTTTATCTCCTGATAAAGATTACCAATTTTCTGCACCATCAATTTTGGTAAATAAAAATGTCCAAATAAGTAATTTTATTTCATCATAAAATTGTAATCTGAAGGTTTCTAAATATTGTTGATAAATGAGAACATTTTAATTGTTCAAATTTTCAAAGAGATAAGACAAAATTAAATTTTGGGCAAAAACTTATTTTGAACAATTCGAAAAAAAAATCAGAAGCTTTTTAATAATGAATGTATTCTTTAAATAAATAATGTTTTTGCTTTTTAATAATATTGAAAGGTTTGAGGAGACTACATTCTTTAAAAAGATTTATGGGAAAATTTTAAATAGTTAGGGTTTTATTTCAAAAGATTAATTTTAAGTTTCGAAGATTTAAATATGTGTTCAAAAAACAGGAAGATTTTAAGAAAATTTTTTTTAGTATGCAGGTTTTAAATTTTTGTAGGAAAACTCAATTTTGAAGGGTTTTAAGAAGATAACAAAAAATCATAAGATTCCTGGGAAAACTTAAAATGATTTTTTATTTTGAAGAATTGATAATATTTTAAAGCAAAATTTTGCAATTCTGCAAGATTACAAAATTGTACAAAAAGTTCGAGTAATTTTAAGAGATATTTAGATTTTAGAAGTTTAGAAACGATTTAAAATTAATGTATAATTTGCAAGGTTTGGAAAATTTGTAAGAATATGTAGATTTTGAAAAAAAAACTTTTGAAGGATTTCGAAAGGTTTGAAGAGAATGAAAATTTTTTCTTTAGATTCCTAAGAAAATTTAAAATGATTTTTTAATTTGAAAAAAAATTAAATTCAAGACAATATTTAAAAATATTAAAAAATATTTTAAAACATTTTTAAAATTATCGAAGAATCTGAAAGATTTTAGGCCAATTTTTTATATTTGTAGAATTTTTTTTAAAGTTTTAGAAAAAATTCCGATGATTTCAAAAGACATTTAGAAGGTTTAAAAGTTTTGAAAAGATTAAAAAATGAATTTTCTCAAGATTCATGGAAAAATGTTGTAATGATTTTTTTGTTATGACTTATGAATTCTAAAAGAACATTAGAAAAGATTTCAAAACATTAAAAATAATTTCCTATCATTTTGAAAAATAATGTCAAATGTTTTAAAGAAAAATTTTGCAATTTTGTAAGATTACAAAATTGTACCGAAAATTGGAATAATTTTAAGAGATATTTAGATTTTAGAAGTTTTGAAACAATTTAAAAATAATTTATAATTTGTAAGGTTTGGAAAATTTTTAAGAATCTGTAGATTCAGAAGCTTTTTAAGGATTTTGAAAGCTTTCAAGAGAATGAAAAAATTCTCTTTAGATTCCTAAGAAAATTAAAAATAATATTTTCATTTGAAAAAAAATAAATTCAAGAAATAATTTAAAAATATTAAAAAATATTTCAAAACATGTTTAAAATTATCGAAGAATCTGAAAGATTTTAGGGCAATTTTTTCAATTTTTTAGAATTTTTTTAAAGTTTTAGAAAAAATTCCGATAATTTGAAAAGACATTTAGAAGGTTCAGAACTTCTGAAAAGATTCAAAAATGAATTTTCTCAAGATTCATGGAAAAATTTTGTAATTATTTTTTATTTTGAAAAATGAATTCTAAAATAAAATTGAGCAATATTTTAAAACATTTCAAAGGATTTACTAAAATTTCGAAAAATGTATTGAAGATCTTAAAGCAAAATGTTTCAATTTTACCAGATTAAAATTTTTTTTAAAAAAATTGAGGTTAGTTTAAAAGATATTTCGGAATTTAAGAGGTTTTTAAGAGATTACAAATATTTCAAAACTTGGAAAGGTTTTCGAACATTTATAAAATATTTTTCAATTTCCTCCAAGTGTCAAAAAATTCAAAATATTTTTTAAACTGACTCGAATTTTTCGTAACATTTATTAAAAACCTGCAAAATCAAAAAAAAATTGTCTTTAAAATTTTCTGGTTTCTTTTTCGATACATCATAAAAAAAATTTAAATCCTTTTGAATTTTTTAAGAATTTTATGAAAATTATATTTTGATAACTTTAAAGTGAACGTTAGGAATCCCTTTAAATTTCATTTATTTTTCAAAGTTCTCTAGAAATAAATTAAAATCCAGCTTAAGATCTTTAGAAATTCTAACAAATTATTTGAAATCCCGTGATTTTTTTTATATTTCTTGAAATTCTTTGGAATCTGTTGCAATAGCTTAAAATCTTTGAAAGTTCCGTACGTCCTTTGAAGTAATTGGAGATCCTACAAAAACTCTTAAATGTTGTGAAATTTTTTGAAATGACTTGAGATCTTTGGAAATCCTATAAAATTCTTGGATATTCCTTGAAATTTTTGAATCCTAAATTCAAATCCCTTAAAATAATTTAAAATAATACGTGCTTCTTATAATAATTTTTTTAGAATCGCGAAAAAATTACAAGAAATGCGTTATAGGAAAATCATCATAGTCGTACCCTGAATTTCCTATTACATTTTTGCATAAGGGTGTAACGACCATAAGAGTGAGTTACGAACCGTTGAAGAGTTTTTAAATTCTGGAAAAAATGTTCAACTAAAATAATTTACAAACAAAAAAGTTGCAATCTCAGACCTGAGTTTTAGTTAGACTGTTTAGATAATTTAATTTTCGATTATCTCACCTGGATGACATAAACACGTTCGAATAATACAGTCAGCCTCTCCACATAGAGTTCTAATTCCTCCTCAGTCTTCAGAACCCCATGAAATCCCTCAATCGTCATTCTCAACTCGTGCAACTCCCTCTCCAAAAGATTCAGTTTCTCATTAGCTGGAACATCTTCAGAAGAAATATTTTTCCTCACAGCTGTCTGAATTTCATTGATCCTCTCTGTCACTTCATTCCATCTTTCCTGAAGTTGACCTCTAAATTGCCTCTGAAGCATTTCATCAGACAAGGGAATAATTCTTAATGCCTGTTCGAAACAATTATCAGCTTCATTCCGCATGCTGTTATGGACCTCGTATTGAGCCTTCAGTTCCTGAAAGCAAAAATTTATTTGCTCAGCTTAATTTCTCTTTGGTACGTTTGTACCTCTGAAATAGCTCATACATCATTTTTATCGTATGGCAGTCAGCCACACGTGAAAGGAAATGCCAATATGCAAACAGACGCTTTTCTCCGAATGCATCAGCACTAATCTGGCTATATTTGTACGAGCTATAATTAAAAATCGGACCTACCCAAAATTGACGCATGTGTCCACAGGAAGGATCTTTGATTTTGGCGAGTCCTCTTTCTGCAGTTGACATCCAATGTTCTACTCGGTCTACCAACAACTCCTGAGTGCTCCAACTTTCTCTGAAAGCTATCAAACGTCTCAAGGAAGATTCCACATTGTCTTGCAACTTGAGGATTACGTCTAAAGCCTCTCCGTAACGATCTTCTGGATCTTCGATGTTTAATAGGTCTTGAAGACTTTGGGCCACACTCAAGAGTTTGATTAAACGAGCATGATGTGTTCCAACATCTGCTGAGAGAGTCTGAAAAAATTATTATTAGCTTCCTTGATACTGTTTTATTTTCATACCGGGATTACTTTGAATTCCTACACTCAAGCTACGAGGGGAGGTGTCATGTTTGAAATATGGATTCAATTCAAGCAATGCTTACCTGATAGAGTGAAATATACTGATCATAATCAGAAGAGGTGACCGTCTGCAAATCAGGAACTCGTTGATGAGCCACCTGCAACCAACCTCTCTCCTCCTTCATCCCCTGTTCCAGAATAATCCACCTGGATGCTGCTAGAGACATTTGCTGAGCTTTTGAAGCTGCTTGGTCCAACAAGGATGTTGCCCGACTATGCAGCTCCTCATGAAGACCAGAGTGTTTGGCCCTAGTTTCAGGATCCAAGTTGCCTTCCAAAGACTCCAAAATAGCTCGACAGTGATTCAAATTAACAAAGAACTTCCTGTGCTTCTGCATCTCATCCTGCAGATGCTCAAGACTGATAACAGTAATAGGGCTGTCCAAAAGTTCTTCTGCAATTTCAGTTATTTGGGCAAATTCTTGAAGAGTATGTTCATACTCTTCAGCCAGAGCTTCTAATTGCAAAAGACGTTCTCTCTCCATGTTGATGTTGTGTTCAATAAGTTTGGTTGTATCGTGAGCAATGTAGGTTTCTTCCGGAATTGTCTTGCCCGGGTAGTCTCTCAGTAATCCTCGCGCTGTTAATAAAAGTTTTGCTGTCTTCCACATGTGACATTGATTCGTGTTTTCTATTTTTTCCAGCTCCTGGAGCTTCCACTGGGTGGAGGATTCACTATCAATTACGTTGTCTAGTTGTTTTCGTTGCTCTTCGACGAGCCTGAAATTTATTATTGAAACAGTGATTTAAAGCTAAGTTCTAAATCTACATCTACCAAACTCTAACAGTTTTACTTTGAATTCTAATTCTAATTCTAAATCTAAGTATAAATAAATCTCTACAAACCTAGATACGTTGTGCACACCATTCAAGAATTCATCCCACCTCGCTAATTCCGCATTTGCAAAACTTTCTCCATCACTCGTTACTTCTTCAATAGCTTTCACTTGATATTCCAAGGCATCAACACACTCTCTAATCCTATCTCGTTCCTCCTCAGGGTAACTTCCCTCAACACCTTTCCAAATTTGATCAAGTTCCTTGATGCTGTTCTCCACCTGAGTTACTTCATCCTTAAGTTCAATAAAGTTGCTTTCATCTCTATGAGAAGGCCCACTAGGAGATTCTCGTTCAAGAAATACTCTGTATTCAATAGTTTCCAACCAGGTTGAAATCGTTTCTACAATTGTTACCAAGGTCTGCTCCACTACGATGACATCATGTCCTTCTACAGCAGTTTTCAGATGAGCTAACTCTGTCTTTATGTTTACAAATCTTTCCTCAGGTGATACTTCAAGAGGAACTTGATTCAGTGTGGCAATATGTAAAACGTTGGATAAGTGAGATGTTTGTTTTGCGCTTGGAGAACTCTTGACTCTTTTATATATCATCTTTGCTGCTTGTGTTTTTTGTGCAATTGGGTCTTGTGGCTTTTGATATTCAAAAGCTTCTGCTAAAAGAAGAGCATTAGAACTCGGTAGTTCCCTAGAGTTGGTACTCTGTGAAATGAGCAATCGATCTTCCCACGAAACTTCCCTTTTTCTTGGATCTGATTCTGCGATGGTTTCAGCGTATGTCTTGATTTCCACTTTCTCTGGCTTACCTTCCTTTTTAGCTAGAACTGACTCTGTCGGTGACAGTAGTTCTTCAGTAGTGTCCATTGGTTCTGGAGATGTATTAATAGAAATAGTTTCTGGAAGATGTTTTTGCAACCCTTGAGGAACTATGTTTCCAAAAGAATCCTGGGAGATATCACGTTCTTCAGAAGATTCCTTGCTAGATCCTCTTTTAGCAACATCTGAATAAGAAAGCTTGAAGGAAATTTTTTCAGGATCTTCTGATTGGGTAAAGGTGTTTCCAAGATCAGAAGTCTCAGGACCTAGAGGGCTCTTTTTGATCTCCACAGTCCTATGTCTCTTCTTTTTTCTTTGTAGCTTTTCTTTCTTGTCAGCTTCACTATTTACTATGGGAGAATCCTCACCTTTGTCATGGTGTCTTGACTTGCTCACGTTGACTGAAAACTCTGGCGAGTGTCTTTCAGACATCTTGAGTATTGCTTGAAGTTGGATTTCATAGGAATTGTCTGTGATTGAGTCAGTCTCAGAAATGGAAGTGGAGCCTCCTGTCGCTACTGATCTGAATTGACCAGGAAATTGTTGAAGATTTTCCTCAACTTTTGTTGGCAATGATGGACTTGGTGTAACTCCTTGAAGTTGTTTCATTGATGTTTCTTCAGATTCTGGTTTATCCGAATCAGAAACTTTTTGAGTTGTATCGATTTCTTTTATTTCGATAATCTCACCAGGAAGGAAGACTTCTGGAACTGTGATGACAACAACTTCAGAAGCTTGTTTTTCATTTTCAGGAGTTTGATTTCCAGGTGTTATCACATTTCCTTCGACTTCTTCATACTGCGAATCTTCAACATCTGGCAAGAGAGTTACTTCAATAGTCTGAGCACTTTCTTCAATTGTAGGTACCAGATCTTCAGATTTTGTTTGTACTGAAATAGTTGAAATTTCTTTTTGGGGTTCAGGACTAGTTTGTGTTTCTTCCTGACTCAATATCTTTGCTTCATCAAGATCCTTCTGGTCTAAATCTTCCAAAATTGGACTAGTTTGGGAAACTGTATCTGTTTCTTCTCGAATAGTGGTTTGAATCTCAGTCTCCTGAGTTTCTACAGCTCGTGGACTCTCCTTTGGTGTTGTTTGGGTCTCAATGTTGCAAAAAGTTACTTCCTCGACCAGATTAGCTTGAATATCGGAATCCCGCATCTGCACAACTTCAGGAGAAGCTGGTTTACTAGTCTGTACATCAATCTCTGAAGTTCTTACGACATCAGGAGTTAGTGTCTGCATAGCCACTTCCTGAAAGACTATCTTCTTCGTTGATTCTGGAGTTGTTTGTTGTTCTACATCCATAGGAGCTTCATTTACAGTCAAAGTTTGGGTTTCTATTTCAGTTGTGTTCCTTGGAGATGTTTGCATTTCTGCAGAGTCTACTTCAATTCTAATTGTCTGAACATCGATTTCTTCGACTTGAGGTGGTGTTGCTGGTTTTGATTCCTCCACTGGGGACGTTTGCACAACACTTTCTTCAGTTAGTATTGCTTCAGGAGTTACTGTTTGCACTGAAATAGTCTCAAAATCTGGTATTTTGGTGGGTGAAGTCTGTGCAGCTGTATCTTGATCATTCTGGGGAGAAGTTTGTATCTCAGAGTGAACTTCCTCAACTTTTTTAGTTTGGATTTCATGCTCTAGAGTTTGAAGAACTGGCTCTGGAGACGTCTGCATTGAAATTGAGACGTTTTCCGGTACATCAGATTCATGCAATCTCGCTTGGTCATCAGTGAGTTCGGTAACCACTTCATCGCTACTCTTTATCGTTATTTCTTCTTTCTTTCTTTTCCTTTTTTTCGACTTCTTTGGTAACTTACTACATTCTGCCTCGATAGGAACAACATCGTCTGTGAAATCAGCTTCGTCTGTTGTACTCTTAGGGAATTCGGTCATATCATCTTCTCTTGATGGTTTAACTTTTTGCTTCTTCTTCTTCTTTCTTTTCTTCTTTCCACTATCATCTTCATGGTCATCAGCGATTACAAATTCCTCGACTGTAGTTCTATCGTCTGGTTCGTATCCAATATCTCTCTCACATGTCTCATCTTGTATTGATATCGATTCAGATGTCTCTGTAATTTCTGCAACGTCAGGTTGCGGTGGATCAGTTCCGTGTTTGGAGGAATCCGACAAAGGAACATTGATATCTACAGAGTCTGCTATTGTGGTTGTTAAACTTATGGATTCATCTCCACTGGCCTTAGCAGAATCAACTTCATTTTTTTGGGACCTTTTCACTGATACTGGTAGCCTTGTCGACCATGCTCTTTTCAGAAAAATCTTCAGAAATCTCAGAGTAGTTTCTTGATTCAGCTTCACTTTCAGCCTTCAAGAAGGCACTTGTCTGCACTATTTTATCATTACTGACCTTAAATCTTTCTGACTCAAGAGGCAGTTCAATATCCACAGATTCTTTGACGATTTGAAAGGTTGAATCTTGCGGTCTTTCGACTCGTGTTTTTACAGTAACAGAAGGACCTTCCTTACCTTCTTCTTGAACTGTTAGGTCGATTTCAACTTTTTGTATAGATGTGTACTCTGGTCTTAAAGCGTCCTCAGGCAGAGTAAAATCTTTTGTTTTCGGTTCCCCTTCTGACGTTGATGCAATAAATGAATCTGTGTACCTCATTCTATCATGTGGGACTTTTGATTCTGGGTCTTCTTCTGGTTTTGATTCCGCTTCCTCCGATTTTTCGTCACAACCTTGTGATTTTTGATCCATAGTCACTGGTTTTTGTGTTAGATCAGCTAGTTTTGATTGCAGGGTCTCCAATTTAAGAGATGTTGGTATTTGTTCTACGTCCTTTGATTTTAGTTCTATAGTTTCAAATTTTTCTTCCACATCTTCTGGTATTGGATCTGCAGTTTCTGGTTTTTCTTGCCTATCTTCCAAATTTGACAAATCTGCTGATTGCTGTTGAACATATTTTGTGTCTTCTTTCACATCTGTTGGTATGGAATCACCTTTGTCAGTAGGTGCAAAACCTTCGAACAGGATTGGTAACTGAGGTTCTCCAGATCCAGCTTCTTTCATGGGTTCATCGTCTATGGGTATGATTGATTCTATAGGAGTTTGCTTTTCTAATAGAATGATACTGGCTTTGTGATGATCAATAGATGCTACTATGCTATCATCAAGGTGCTCTAATTCTACTGTGCCAGGTTCTAATTGAATACCGTGTTTCTCGATTTCTTTAACTGGTACAACTTCAAACTTACAACTGGTTTCTGCCTCTGGTTCTACAACTTCAGGTTTTGTTGGTGATCCCTCCTTGGTTGGGGCACCAGGCACTACTGATGAATTTGATGCTACCTCGATCCTTAGTTTTTCTGATTCTAGAGGCGTTGTTGCTTCGGCAGAAACAATGGTTTCAGAAACTTGTGTGCCCTTCTGTTCCCTCTTAGCTTTATCTACTTTAGGTTTAGTACTTGTTTTTTCGTCAGCACTTGGTTTAGGTTTGCCATTTCCTTTATTTGCATCCGTAGATTCCTTCTTCTTAGACTTTTTCAATTTAGGATCCTCAGAATTATCAGGCGTTATTTCTCTCGCAATGGAACCAAAGAATGGACCATGAACTGGACTTTCAGGTGTGCAAGCTTCTGAAGAAGCCCTCAAAACACGAGAAGTTTCAGATTCAGATAAACCTTCCGATTGTGCAATTTTTTCTGGATCAAGAGAAGTTGCTCTTTCGATAAGAGACTCAATAACTTTCGCCTCACCTCTTCGATGATCCTCACTCTTGACCACATTTATGCTGATGTGTGGAATATCTTGCTCATCAATTTCTACCTCCTCAGGCTCCTCTATCACTTCTTCAGTCACAGTCTCTTTGCCATCTATTATCGTCACTTTTCTGATGATACGACGAGTTTTACGAATCACTCGTCTAGTAACTTGCTGAACAACAGCATGAACACTGGATGTCTTAGTTTCATAATCAACCCCCTCATCCAAAGCTTCCCTTAGTGCGAGTGGTTCCATGTCTTGGATATTTCCTTGGATGACACTATGTGTGACTTTTGGGACACTTTCGTACTCTTCGACGTTAACTTCAGTTCCTGGAGCTCCAGTAGCTACTCTTCCACCGTAACTTTGTTTGGTGGACATCTCTATTGTCCCGTCAGGTTTTGTGGTGGTAACAGTGAATTGTTGCCCTCTCATTGTTGCCTCTGAAAAAGCTTGCAGAACAGGAGGATTGTCGCCAACGGCAGCAGTCAAAGATGAAACATGTTGTTGAGTCGTCTGCCTACTAGTGACGAGAGTTCTTCTCAATTTTCTAACAATGATCCTCTTGGTACCATCACTGTCCACCACAACTTCAGTGGTCACATCGTCAGGCTCCACAAGAACAGTTTCGAAAGACTGAGGGGCAGCATGTTGAATGTTTAATTCTGACGTTATACTTTCCTGTTTTTGTGCATCTTGATACTTCATGTCAACTACTATATCATCAGGATTCTTTGCTTGCTGTTCTCTTCGAATGAAATCCTGACTTGATGGAACATTCTTAGTAGCAATTTCGATCACATCATGGTTACCATCTGTTGTTTTGAGGACCATGATTGATTCCTGAGTCTGAGCAGTTTCAACCTGTACTGGAATTGCAATTGGTTCTGTCATAAGACTCTTACTGTGGGAAAATACTGGCATTTGGGTTGTTGAAGTTTGTTTGGAAAGGTGAGTTCGTTTTTCTTGTACTGGTTGGTCTTCATATAAACTTTGACCAGTTTGTAAGGAAACATCTGCTAAAGAGGGTGAACTGGATCCCAGGGAAGGTGCCTGGTCCAGAGTAGCATCCTCTTGATCTTCATCCTTTAGTAATTCTGCTTCAGAAATTTCCTGAAAAATTAAGAGGGTTGGTAACGGATGATGACATTTTTTAAAAGAAGAAGGATTCTAATAATAATGAGGATGATATGTGAGTAACGTGTGATGAGTCTCTTCTGTGTTCACTAGTAAAGAATAATCAGAAAATACAATTGAACTTGAATAGAATTGTTAAAATGTATAACGTTGTTAAATGTGAAACTATGAATATTTTGGAATTAAAAATATTCTCTATTCCGATATTTAGAAAAAAGTCGAGAGTCTTGTGATCGAAGTTACAATTTGAAAGATTTTAAACTAATACTAAAGTTAATAAAAATTTCCTATCCTGATATAAATTGTTAGAATTATTTTGTTTATGAGGTTTGTTTTTAGAATTTAGAAGAGAAGCAGAGGATATTTTTAGTCACTTTTAACATGCTTAATGTAGAATAGATAATTCCAATATAATTCTTAATAAAATTAAATGTTTGAAATTATTCCTGAAATATTGTTACATACTAAATCATTGTAAATAAAATAAAATGATATTCTAGAAATATATAATAGATTAGAAAAATAAATTTAAAAACTTAAAATAGTGAACTAAAGGTTTTTAATTACAAAAGCTTAAAACTAAGGTGGTGCGATAAATAATAAAATAAACGACGAGAGAAAATAAAAAGTGGGGTATAACTGATAATACTTTAATTATGTCAAAGTACAATAATTTAATAAACATTCCTTAAATACATGCAGAGTCCATATTACAACCATCACCTTAATATAAAACCACAACGAATAATAGATTTAACAAATGATAACGATGATAGGAGCAATGAAATAATACACATGAAATGAGTTAGGAAGATGATCAAACATACAATGAGTGTGCGTGGATTGAAAATAGTGACGTCTACAAAAAAAAACATAATAAAAATCATATATTTGGTCGATATTTTTAAAAATAAACATAGACATCAATATATATTACATCTAAAATATTTTCAAACAAAAAAAAATATATTGTTAACCTACAGTGTAAGATATTAGTTATTAATCACTAGTTATTAAACATTAATAAAAATTATGAACATACGTTATGAACTTTACAACTTTAAGAAAATATTGCCGTACTTGAAGAAAAAATCTTCGGCTGAAGTAAAAAATCTTCAGCTAAAATTCAATAAAGATTTTTACAAAAATGTTTTTATGACGTAGTTTCAAGACTAGAGAAAGTTACTTTTTTTGGGTAAAATATTGGTTAAGTGAAATCACAACTCATTTTCCTGAAGTAAGTCCGTGAGCTGTAAGGAAGAAACGATTCATATCAAAATTAAATCAAACAATATTAAACAAATATATCTATGAAGGTTTTAAATTTCATTTCAATCTCAGAAATTTGACTTAAAACTTTTCTATTCGAGTTTTCGTTATTTTAAAGTATGAAACTGTATTTTGAGAATTTGTGACATGTGTCGTTTTTTCCGAAGCCAATGTAGCGAATGAAATGAAAGATGAGATACAAGATTTTTTAAGCGGTTCCCTTCACCCCCTTCACCGAAGCGTAGTGAGAATGAGATAAAATAAATCCTGAGTTCTGGTAAGAGGCGAGTACCTGCTGCTTTTGTTGAAGACGATTGGCCAATTCAACCAAAGCCTCTTTTAATTTATTTGCCAGAATATTGACTTCAGGAAGTTTCTCCAGTTCAGCAACACGTTCGGTTCGATTTGACAATTCTCCCTGCAATTCCTGTGCAAATATCAACAGGTACAAGAAGCAGAATGTGAATAAATAAATATAGGAAAATTTTGAATAAGATATCAAAAAGAAAAGTTTATACAAACCTCACAATCTGATGCCGAAAAATTGTTGATGGTTAAGACTGTGGTTTCCAACCAGGTACTGGTTTCATCCAAAAATTGTTTGTAGGCTTCTATTTCCTTCTGTCGTCTTTCCTGGACTCCACAAGCTTCCTCCAAGGCTAAGTGACTTTGTTCAGTTTGAGAAAGAAGAGTTACAATCCTTGTTCGGATTCCAGCTAAAGAAGCAAGTAATCTTCGAGTTTCTAAATCCACTGGAATTTCAGTGACTTCTTTGTTCAATGATTCTGCTTTTTGATTGTAGGTTCTGAGTTCAGCCAATATTCCCTGGGAATTAAAAGCAAAGTTATGCTTCTAGTTGACTGAGAAATGACAAGATTTGTATGCCTATTTAAATATTTACACTGTAAAAATCTTTGGTTGGGATAACAAAACGATTTGGTTGCTGTAGAATCAACAAAAAATGTTGTTGTTTTCGATTGCGTTATCGTTCGAATTTGGTATTTTTCAATTTTAAAAGATATATTTGTAGATGATTGATTTTTGACGCTAAAGGCTCAATTTTTTTAAACTTAATTTCTGGTGCCTAATTTCAATAGTATTTTTGACCAAATTTAAAACCGATTTTGTGCATTTACTTAAAATGTTTTCAAGGTGGATTATCTTACCGACAAAGCGGTAAACATAGATTGCAAATTATCTCTTGGAAGATTTCTCAAAGAATCACCAATACGATCCACAGCTTTTCTGAGTTCATCAACGTTTTGTTCCATTGCGTCCTGAAACACAATTTCTTTTTATTATATGTTTATCAGAAACGATTTTGTCTGCAAGTTTAACCATGCCGTGCACATGGCGAAACTCCAACACATTTCGAGATGGCATTAATGTATTAGCTCCAGAAAAACTCAGCAAACCTGTCAAAAAACTGCAAGGGTAAACAAATTTAAATTAAGTAACAACCAGCTCATAAAAATCGATCCATTAATGACCTTGGAATAAAGCATTTCAATTTAATTAAATGTGAATTACAAGGGATTAGAATTTTTCAAATGTTTGGCCATACCAAATTTTTGTTTAAAAGCTGTGTTAATAAAAATCATAAAACGTAAAATAATGAAGCACACATGTTATTATCTTGAATTGAATTTTCTTGTAATGTCTTTAAAACTTGACGATTTAGCACGTTTGTACCTCATTTTTAATTATTGTATCAAACCGTGTTAGTATCAAACAAAAACTAAAATCTTAAGCAAGAGAAAATTTCTTTTATTTTTTGTTTTTAGTTAACAATAAAATGTTTTTTTATTTGCAAAAGCTCAAAAAGTCATTGAATTTTGGTTAAAAGAAAATAAGAAAATTCTCATGAGCCTGCAACACTAAGTATTAAAGGCACTATCTTCAGATCACTGACAAGAAAGCTTTATCTGAAAAAAGCACACTGGAACTATAAAATATCAACTCCAGACAATCACAATATGATTAAAAAATCTGATCTACATAAACATAATTCCATTTCTGTATTATTTCCCAAATGCAACCCCTAATCACTAATTAAAAATATTAAAAGCTTGTCTTTAATTCAAGGTCATTAACAGTTATTAATCAGCGATAAAAACGCAATGGCAATTTATTTAATTAGTTTTGCAAGAGTGAGTGTAAGGCTGCATGTATATAAAAAAGACTCACAAACTCTGGACGGACAACACAACGTTTTCGATAGTGATTTGTGTATGTAGGCCATTAATAAACTGGGTAAAAAACGGCACTTGATATTATGTAGCATGCAGGCGTATGAAGAACTAAAGTCGTAGAAGCGAGAACACCTAGCGCGAGCATTAACGCACCAATGGCAGGAGGTAGGAAGAAATGAGAAGAAATAGAAACAGAGCCAGAGACAAAGAGCGAGATAAAAAACAACCAACCAATAGAACAACAATAAAATGGCTATGGTAACTGTTAAAAACAGCATGTATTATGTAATGTATAACAAGACCGAGCACTCTTTGGCAAGATGAGTCGCACCTTGATCTTCTCGATGCTTTTCAGTTCGGTCTTCATTGACACCATATCTCTCTCCAATTCCAGGGAACTCGGCTGCTGGTTAGATCCGCTTCTTTCATTACCTAAATGGAGCTGGGAGTCTGGATAGGATTCAGGATCAGTTGATGATTTTGGGATTGAAAGAACAGGATTTAAAGTATCTTCTGTGGAAGTTTTTACTTCGGAAGATTCTACTTGGGTTGATTTTACTTTGGGTGATTCTACTGAGGAAAATTCTACTTCGGAAGATTCTACATCGGTCGCAAGATCCTCGGTCATCCTATTAACGAGCAAGTCCAGTTTTCGGTCATCCTGATCGTCGATGCTCTCGTGGGACAAATAGGTACTATAATCGCTCCAGCTACAAATGCCACCCGGCAAATCCGCGACCAAACGTTCGGTATGGGGGACATCAAAATGGGAACTTGTTTTTGCGTTAGAACCTCGACCGCCACCTCCACCTCCAGAGGAACCGTCGTTCGAATCATCATCTTTAGGGGGATTCTGATCAAAGTTTTCGATCAGAGTTGGCTGCTTCGATTTATAGGCCAAAGCCTCGAACAAATCACGTTCAGCCTCATGGTAAGGTCTTTTATCGATCCAGAAACCTCCATCCTGGGAAGCGAATTTGGGCCAGATGGTCCCCGGAACGTGGGACTCTTGCATGAGTTTGACTAGCTTAGACTCCTTCTCTAAATCTTTTTCTTTATGCTGAGGTATTACGAGAATTTCGTCGGCGATGTAAAATTGAACCTTATTCTTGGGTAGTACATCGGGTGATGGTGATTTGTCTATTGAATCTGATGGGATCGCTGGTAGGGAGACTGCCTTTGGAGGCATTTCGACTGAGTCGGAAAATGAAACCTTTTTTGATTCGAGGACTTTAGGTGAATCCGGATCTTTTAGTATTGTTTGGACTTGAGTTGAAGTCTCCGTTTTGGGTAATTGAGTAGTTAGACTGCTAAAAAGATCGGCTTCTTCTA
>CAKNWT010322872.1:0-10316 GCA_932066315.1 Andricus coriarius
AAATCGCGGTAAAATTTCAGCCGTAACCACGTCTCACGACCATGAGATAGGTGCTTACAGTCTGCGAAGGATTCAATACGATGATCCGGCAAAAGTCTCGTACACCTTGAGGACACGGTGCGGCCCAAGGATGATCGCCTTCTGCATCTTCCCCGCAAGCGTCATAGTACTTTGTTGACACGCAGGAATACTTTGCAAGCTATTAACCATTGAAATATTGGCACCTACGAGAGCGCCGATGATCAACACGATTAGCTTAACACAATATTCCGGGTATAACCGTCGCAACTCCGTTATAAGGTCTTTGTACCTCTGTTTCTTTTAATTCTCCTTGCCTATGACGTGTTTGTCAGCTGGTACTGAAAATTCAATAACGAACATGGTTCGTTTCTCAAAATCAAGAAGAACTACGTCAGAACTCGAGTGAACGGCAGAAGCAATTGTCGAGAATATGAAGTTCCAGTATATGCTGCACTTCTCATTTTCAACAATTGACTCTATTTCCCTAGGAGTGTTTAGTGGAGCGGTGTTTCGGCTATTGCCGTAAGTGTGGAAATGACAACGTCTTGACATGCAAAAATGAAACCCTCCGTGCCCGACTTCATTTCGGGTGATTTAAGGAAAGTAAACGTTAGCTCATACGACATCGACTGATCCTCCACATTTATGTGGAAGATGCCGTGCATCTTCTTTTCAAGGAGCTGTTCGCGGATGTTTTTCTCCAGTTTTTGTTAATGCAACCTTCAGGAGTGAGTACTCCAGATGGATAAGATCTGATTCATTTTGCTCACGCCTGATATTGAAGTCCAGGCCGAGTGTTTCAGCAGCCTCGCCCGCTGCTTTGTACAGAAACGCCCCTTTGCCCATTCGAAAACTCCCTCCTCTCTAGACTTCTTCTAGCGTCAGATAATACACGCATTCTGTCAACAATGTGCTGCCTAATGTTCAGCAGCTTTGACTTGTTGAGTGTGTGATGACGGATCTGCAGTTCGAGCGTGGACTGTCGAACCTTGGCGGTGTAATTCCTGCCAGATGTTATATAGTTAATCACACACGGAATGGAGACGCATACTATCTTGTCCAACCTATCTTTGTGCTGAGTTGATGCATTCGTCTTTTGGTCTTATAATCAGCTGTTGGTTTTGTTTTACGGTTTGCATCCGCCAAAGCTACCGCTGCATTATACACACTACAATTGATAGTCCAGACGTCGCATTTTTCGAAAAAATGTCTACGAAGCTCTTCAAGCAGTTTAGTCAGATCTTTGGACTTTAGAAACCTGGATGTTGATGTTTCTCCGGGTACTGAAGCATTCCTCTTCCTCTGTTGGAAGCCTGCCCGCGATTGGTCTCAGTGTCGCCTCTCTTTCACTGTTGCCGGCTTGTCGTTGTTTGGGTTTTTGTTCGCACCTTCGTGCCATGTAACCTTCTCTTTCAGGGGCCATACTGGCATTGTAGAACTCCCGCAGGTCATCATTGATTGGCTTCCGCAAATCTAGGGTAGTCGGCACTGTTGTCAAACCCATTGTCGGGACCACGCCTGGACAATTGTCCGCGACTGCTTATTAATTATTGTGACCACATTTGGTAGAAACCCTTGATACAGCGACCCTTTATCCGCAGCCCGAAGACGCCTGCAGTGGCTTTGTCATATGCCCTTCGGTTCGATTGCAGAGGAATCAAATAGAACATAATATGATATAATATAATCGTATATATGTGCAAACTATATGAGAAAAATGATACCAACTAATTCTTTTATATTCGCAACAAACATACAGTTAAACCATACAATGTTAATCACTCCTACTTTAAACGACCATGCACTTGGAAAATGTTTTATTTACGCTGTCAAGGTAAAATTCATTTATTGATATTACAATTTTCAATATAATAGGATATAAATAATTAGTAAAAATTAAAATATGGATATAAAAGAGAAACTATTCCTAATTTTATTTTTTTTTTCTCACAAGAAAAGTACATATTGTTTTACCGTATGTTTGTTGTGATTCTAAGCAAATATATCAAATTAATTAATTAATTCAATTATTATTATTGAATAATTAAAAATTAATATTCAATTTAAAAAAATTCAAAAAAGCCTAGCTGAATAATTTTTTTTTTAATTTTTCTTCATCCCAGGATTTAATTTTTTCATCTCATCACTATTATACAATTTTCCTTTCATACCCGGAGAAAATACTATAGTATCAATTGCGACAGCGATACAAAGAAATACTTTTTCCATATCAATTATAAAAATACTCCAAACTTAATAATTGCCATTTAGAGTTGGAAAGACTAATATTTTCGATAGAAAATTGAAGTTAGGAAGAATTGATGTTCACAAATAGAACAATAAAACTGTAGTTGCAATAACTAGCAGTTTTAATGACTTAAGTTGCAAAATAGGTTAGAAAAAGTACCATTTTCATTGGGAAATTGCAATGAGAGGAAATACACTTAAATGTCGTGCATTGCGAAAATTCCCATTGAAAATAGAAAATATAGTGCCGAATGACGTCATATGCGCCGAGGTTCATGAGAATGATTAAATTTATAAATCTCATGATTTTGTTTATCACAGGAAAAAGTCTCCGTTCTGCTGGGCCAGAGACCCGTGTACGATTGCAGCCAGCGCTGCTATCTTCTAACACGATTTTTTCTATTTCAGCTTAGAATATGATACTCATATCTAGTTATATGTTCAATGTATAAAATTTATAATAGGAGCAAATTTAATATATACATAAAACAGTGAATGCGCATTTATTTTTATTTTGCTCTTCCCACCATATCAGTTTTTCCTATTTTCTATGGGAAAAATTAGAAATATGTAGGATGAACATAGGAAGAATGTCTTTACTATTTTATTTTGTAAACTTCACATTCTTCTTCCTTTTGGTATAAGTAGAATTATACAGGGTGTCTAAGATGTCTCGGGACGGTTGGATATTTCCTCAGGTGAAATATTTTTCAAAAAAGTGAAGGTCATTCCTTAAGTAAATTTAAACGGGGAATTCAATAGTGACTTTCATTTTGACCTTGAAGTTGACATTTATGACTTTTTGAAGGTCAGCTTTGTTTTTTTCTTTTTAATAGGACCCCCCTTTTTCACATTCGCAATCGATAGAGTGCAAAATTCTACGTTCAGATACGTACCCAAGTCATAAGTCAATTGTAACGTTACAGGTCAGATAAAGGTTATTTGAAATTAACAAAGTTTTCCAAAAGGTCAGTGTAATTCCTGAAGTAAATTTCAACGAAAAAGTCATTGGTGAGCTCTGTATTGATCTTGGTGATGATCTTCAATGTTTTTTCAAGGTTTTTTTCAAGCAGTTTACATTTACTTTTAGCATTACCCAGGAACAACGACGTGGACGTAGTAAATTCTGTTCCCTTTGGAGTGCTTGATTAGCGTAAGTCCCCTTGCCTCTCCCGCTTCAGTGAAGATGTTCGAACTGAAAACCTTGAGCTTCTTGACAAAAAGCTGTGTGATTGTAAAAATGAGTTACAGCATTACGAATCATCTCCCTATCAATCAAAGTAGCATCTTGCAGAATCCGATTCTGCAATTCGTCTAAGCTTTGGGGTTGCGTTGAGTATACTCTGCTCTTTAAATAACTCCAAAGGAAATAGTCGAGAGGCGTCAGATCAGGAGATCTAGCAGGCCACTCGATTTCACCCCTTCTTCCAATCCACCTATAAGGGAACTGAGTCTCCAAATATGCTCGAACCACCCTACCTTAATGAGCCGCTGCTCAATCCTGCTGGAACCAAATATTTTGAAAATTATCGCCTGTAATCTCCCTTATTCTTGGTACAATTTGGTTTCTGAGAAGCTCTTCATATGCACGGTCATTGAGATTACCATCGATGAAGAAAGGGAATATCAATGTATCATTCAAGATACCGGCGCAAACATTAATCTTTTGTGGATATTGTGTGTGACTCTCCAACATCCAATCAGGATTTGTGTCGGACCAATATCTACAATTTTGCCTGTTAACTTCACCTTTTAAAGTGAAAGTAGCTTCATCTGAAAATACTGTATTGTACAAGAAAAGAGGATCTCTATCAATTCTGTCCATCATAATTTCACAAAATTTAACCCGACGATCAGGATCGTCTTCATTGAGTCCATCTGCATCTCCTCAGATCCTGCAGACTTTGGCCGACCAGTTCTCTGAAGGTCCTTGATAGATCCATGATTCATAAAGCGCTTTACAGTTCTTTCAATTGTTGATTTTGAGATAGGATTTAACCCTTCCCTATTACGAAAAGTGCGATTAAAAAGCAAATGAACTTGATCATTAGATCGAACTCGATCTTTCCAACCACGCATCATTAATACAGATACCCTCTCTCGTTCCAAAAGTTTAGCTTGCGCCATAATACTCTTTTAGCGGAAGTTAGTAAGTATGTACTCGTAATGCGTAAATTTAGTTTCGATTCGTAATATTTGAATAGAGATAGGAAAACGGTATAGGACTTATGGTATCGCCTTAGGTATTGACTTACGTATCGAAAAACGGTATAGGACTTTTCGATATAACTCTTTGGGGAGGAACAGAACTCTCACCAGAGCTGCTGGATCTTTTAATGAGAAATTTCCTATATGGTTTTACAATATCCAAAACGCTGTAGCCAAGATAAATACAGAGCTCACCAATGAATTTTTTGTTGAAATTTACTTCAGGAATTACACTAAGCTCTTGGAAAACGTATTTAATTTCAAATAACCGTAATCTGACCTGGAATGTTACAATTGACCTATGACTTGGGTACGTATCTGAACGTAGAATTTTCCGCTCTATCGAGTGCAGATGTTAAAAATGCGGTTTCAATTTAAAAAAACAAAGTCGACCTTCAAAAGGCCATGAAGGTCAACTTCAAGGTCAAAATTAAGGTCACCATTGAATTCCTCGTTGAAATTTACTCCAGGAATGACCTTCAATTTTTTGAAAAATATTTTACCTGAGGAAATATCCAACCGTCCCGGGACTTTTTAGACACCGTATAATCATTTATTATTATATTCCAATAAACTTAGTAACTTTTGTAGCAGTAATTTTTGAAATAGTGACGCTATATCCTGGCTTGTCATTGTCTTATTGTAATGATAAATATGATAATATTACATATCACAACCAAAAGTTTCTCCGTGTGTATGGTGAAGTTTCACAAATTTTAGCATTTCCTACAAACAATGTTTAGGAGTACAATATATATGCTTTGATATCTGCCCGTTCCTAAGGAATCGTATTTTTTTACTTTCACCTGCGCCAAATATGTATTTTTTAAATAAGACACAATATAAAAGTCTTATCCTTTTTACCGGCTACGATTTTTTATATGGAAGATACCTTTTTAAAACTAATATGAAAATGTAAAAAAAAATTAAAAACCACGAAAATCTCCATTTTTACGTATATTCGGTGCTCGTAACCTCTAAAAATTTGTCTGAAAATCTTAAAACATTAGGATAGTATTTTCTCACTCAGAGGAACAAACTAACGCGTTACAGCCGTCGAAAAATAAAAATAAGTTTTTTGTGAACCACCCTACTGAATAGTATTCAAGTCGTTGAAATCTTCGACAATTGTATGGAATATACAATATATACAATATACAACTGTTATCAAAGATTATGTATATTTGCGTGTTATTAATAGAGCATTCTAGAAAGTTAAGATATATTTAAGATATTCTAGTATTTTATAGAACATGTGAGACCATTTCACAACAATTTCAAATATTTGAAAATTTCTAAACCTGAAGTTCTATTGCCTTTTAGATGAGTCATATTTCTAGATCAAGGGTTCATTAAATTTTAGTTGTTGGCTATTTCAAGTTCTTTTATTTAAACTTCTCATAACTAGGGTCCACAGACAAGCAAAGATGCTTTCAAAGAGTAGAGGATGCTTATAATTTAAAATCTATTTGATCAATATTTTTAATAAGCTATGTAAATCTTTGTTTGTATAGGTATGAATGTATATGGCTAATTAGTAGGTCATCGCGCACAGATATCAAACGACCGTCTGCAACTCCAACAATAGATGTGAAAAGTGGTTGGATAAGGTTCGTAGAGTAGATGGTGGAACGAAAGAGATAAAAAAGAACATTAGACAGACAGAGTTCAGCTCCCTTTTGTCACTGCAAATGGATATTCATCCCAAACCACCCCGTCGCTTTGCTAACGCTTGAGTTCAAGTGCATGGCGACAGCAGCATAGAGAATATGGAGAAACACCCACTGTGTAAGTGGGTGAGAAAAATATGTCAAAAAGAGATGGTAGTCGAGTGAAAAATTAGTAGTAAGAGTGCTAGGAAAGCGAAGCACGTGAGTTTACTCATTGCCCACACCCAATTCATAATTGTTTTACGACTTGTTGATATCAGTTTCAGAACCTTGCGGATTAGATGGCATATAATTAAAGAAGAGGGCTGATATGTGTGCATCCGCATTGTGCGCCGAACTTGTGCAAACTTGGTGGTGATGGCAGACAGTCTTTCACCAACAGCACACTGTTGCCTTCTAGTATTGTCCTGACTCGGGGAAAATCTATATCCAGACACTCGTGAAACAGCATTTTCATAAAAAAATATTAAAATTGTACAAAGTGGAAGGTTTCACGTTCACTACAAAAATTTCTTTTACCCATTATTTTATTTTAGATTTCAATATCGAGTAATAAAATATAAAAATTTACTCTACAATTTAGTTACTCATTAAATCGTTGTCTAATAAATGTGAGAGATAAGAAAAACTGATTTTCAGCATTAAAACTAACGACGTGACTTTGATATTAAAATGTTAAAATGGTTTTAATTTGAAGTCAATATGTAATATTTTTCAGTTATGCATGAAAGAGTGTGCTTTGGTCATTAATTTTTATACCGTGAGCGGCGACCTTTTTGGAAATCAAAATAGTATACGACACTTGCTTCAAGATTGTTTCTTAAAAGCATTTAGTGCCAATAAATAATTGTTCTCATCGACGATTTCAACAGAAATAGATGAGAGGTTAGATTGTTTAGCGTGAGGAGAAGGGTGGGAAGACAGCTGCAGCCGAGTAGCGGCGACAGGGAGAAATAGGGAGAGAGAAGCACGGAAGAAGGTACGATTAGCAGGGTGTGGTAGCTCTTTGGAGTATTCTGCACGCCAAAAAGGGAGACAAAAAAGAGGGGTAAATATAGAGAAATCGTAGAGAAGGAGAGATTGAGGGTGGATAGTTTTGGCTCAATCGAACCATTCATAAAAAGGAAGAGGGATAGAGCGGAAAGAGGCAGTAGTGAAGACAAGATAGAAGTAGGATCCACACTAAAAAACCCGAAAATGATCAGAACACCACCGGGAAAAGATCAAAATGGAGCGGGGGAGAAAGACAAGGAGGAAGACAAAGACAAAATTGAACATAGAGGGCCAATAGAAGTTCAAAAGTTGAAGCTAGAAGAATTGCGGGAAATCATGATAGAGGTAATACAGATGAACAAAAAAAGGCAGCAAAAAAGAGGAGCCGAAATAAAATAAGAGATTATAAAAGAAATGGCTGAACTTAGAAAAGAGATGCGAAAATGGGAAGAAGTAGGGAAAGTTTGGAAAAAGGGTGCACACTTTAGAACAAAGATTAGATAACCAGCATGAGCAAAATAAAAAGGTAGCACAGTTCGAAGATATGATAGTGAAGATTGAAAAATCAATCCGGGAATTGGGTGAACGGGAGAATCGAAATATTGTGAAGGAAAGGCTAAGGGAATTAGAAAGACGATTAGAAGGGAAAGGAAGAGATGAAAGATAGAAAAAATATTGATAAAGGGTCTAAGATTAGAAGGGAAGAAATTGAGGGAAGGAGTGGAGAATGTGCAAAAAAGGACAGATGCTGAAGTAGAGATAGAGGAAATGTGAAGTGTAGGAAAGGAAACGCGAAGAGGAGAAAAAACGGTACAAGTAAAACTAAAGAAATGGGAACATAAGAGGGAAGAGATGACAAAGAAGAGGTTGTTATATGGAAGCACGGAGAGAATAGAGGATGATTTGACATGGGTAGAAATGAATATGCAGTATATGTTAAGGCAAATATCGAAAGAGGAAAGACGTAAGGAAAAAAGAACGTGGGTGAGGTATACCAGAATACAGGTAGAGGGCGTACGGTGGGTTTCAGGCGAAGAAAGGGATAGAGACGTGGCTAGATGTAAAGGGATGGGAAAGAGAAAGGGAAGGTTGCCAAGAGGTTACAAATAGCAAGTTCAAAATGCTAAGAGGGAAAATAAAAAAGTCAGGGAAATGGGAGGAATGGTGATGGGATTAAGGAACGAATGTATAACAGGAAAGGATAAGAAAGTTAGGAAAGATAAAAAAGCAGGAATTATAAACTAATTAAATATGGTAAGAGAGACGTGGAAGATAGTGGGGGTTTATGTGAACGGGGATATGCAGGAGAAATCAGAGATGAAAGATATCATGGAAGAAAATAAAGGAGAGATTGGGCTTAAAATAGGGGCAGATTTCAATGCGAGAACAGGAGATAGAGGAGGAAAGAAATAGAGGGGAGCGGGTGAGAGCGTGGAAGAAAATCCAAAGACAAGATACTGAATGGGGAGGGAAAGAAATCATTAAAGAGCTTGGAGGAGTTGGGATGGTTTATCTTGAACGGAAACATAAAGGAAGATGAGGAAGGCGAACACACACGCTCAGCAGGAGGAAGGGGGACGGTAATTGATTATTTAATAGTGGAAGATGAGGTGAGAGGGAAGGTCAGGAAACCAGAGGTAGGGGATTATATAGATTCGGATCACTTTCCCGTAATAGCGACATTAGAGGGAGAAAGAAGTAATAACAATATGGATAAAAGGGAAGCGAAGTTAAAAAGAGCAGAAAAAGGGGATTGGTAAGTGGAAGGAAAAGAACAATTAAAAGAAAAGTTTAGAAATATCAAAATGGGAGAGGTAAATGTGAACGAGGAGATGGAAATAGTCATAGAATAAATAAAAAGAGGATTATTGAGCACAAGCAAAAAAGAAGTTAGTAAAGGAGAGGATAGAAATGGATGGGATAAGGAACGTGAAAAGAAAAAGAAGGTCAGAAAGGAATTAAGAAAATCGAGAAAAGAAAAAAGTAGTGGAGAAGAATATAGCAGAAAAAAGAAGGAGTATACTTAGTTGTGTGATCAAAAGAAAGAGGAGCAGTATAAAAAGTTTAAGGAATATGCGGAGAAGGTTAGGACGGAAGAAGAGGTTTGGAAAGTAGTAAATAGAGAGAGAAAAAGAAGAAAAAGAGTAAAGCAGGATATTGAAATGTTAGAATGAAAAAAGATTTAATGGATTTGCTAGGAGGGGTAAAGAGAAAAGTTAGGAAATGAGGAAAATATGGTAGAGAAAGAGATGAGGAAGAGGAAATAGCAAGGGAAGAAATAGTCCAGGTGTAAGGAATAATAAAAGATGGAAACGCACCTGGTATAGATGAGATTCCAAATGAAGTGTGGAAATATGGGGGGACAGAACTAAAAGAAATGGGCATGGATAATGTGTAATAGAGTATGGAGATGAGAGGTGTGGCCACAGTTATGGAAAGAAGCAGTGGTACCCATAGGCGTATGGAGATGATCCCAATATTGTATAAAGTATATGTAACGGTTTTGTCGGAGAGATTGAAGAAAGATTTTGAGGAAAAAAGACAGAACCACCGAATCAGACAGGGTTTAGAAAAGGAATGGGGGTGATGGACAATATATATGTTCTGAATTATCTGATGAATATAAGGCTTAAAAGGGGGAAAGGGGCAATGATAGCAATACTCGTAGACTCAAAAGCCGCGTTCGACTCCTTTAACAGAGTCGAGATAGAAAAGGTTATGGTAAAAAAGGGCATACGTGAGGGCGTAATAAAGAGAGTATCGGAAATTTTCAGAGGGACAAAAAACAGGGTAAAGGTAGGAGAGCAAGTAGTAGATAGTTTCTGGTTAGTGAGAGGAGAAAGGCAAGGATGTCTTCTGTGGCCAATTTTATTTAATATATTAATCTCGGATTTAGAAGAAGAAATGCAGGGAAAGGGATGGGCGGAGTTAGGATAGGAAAGGGAGAAGATATATACACTGGCTAGAAATATACACTTGTTTAGAAAAGGAGGGGTGAGAAAGAAAGGATGGACTAGGAGATGGAAGGGACTGAATTTACAAGAAGTAAAGAAGTTTAAATATTTGGGATATACCTTGCAAATGAATGGAGATCATAGAGCTCATATAAGAGAAAGAATAAAAAAGGTGGCAGTGATAATGAAATAGATATGGGGAATATGAAAAAGAAGGTTCAAG
>CAKNWT010322879.1:0-11371 GCA_932066315.1 Andricus coriarius
AGGAGGAGACCTCAGTCTGGAACAAAGAGGGGAATCGGCATGAGCAATATACCTGGCAGGAGGATACCTGGACCTGGTACGAAGAGGAGAATACGCATGAGCAAGATACCTGGCAAGAGGAGACCTGGGCCTGGCACGAAGAGGAGAACAGAAGAAAATGAGCCGCAACGAGGAACAGCAGGAATAGGAGATACATTACGTAAGCACTCGAACTGCGAACTCAATTTTGCAAGAAAAAACGAAGTACTAATTATTTTTGAGGCGCAAGAAAAATCCAGATGATCCGATGAAATCCGTAAATTTGGCACTCAAAATAAAATTTAAACCAAGTTAATCAATTATTCTCCATGGGTTTGAGTTTGTTTTTCATTAAAATGGAAAAAAATTAAAAACTTTATTTTGCTGTCAAACTGAAAAGCTGAAAAATAAAATTCGTACTTTATTTTGCAATATTTGAATAAGCAGTCTCAGAGCGAGGTACAGAAATAAATATATTTTTGATATAATAGAGTTGAACTATTAATTAAAAAATCAATGAAATCAATTAAAATCAATTAAGAAAAGTATGAACTTTGGACAAAATCGAGTGCGAAGCACGAGATACGTGATGACAATGTGTTCGTGTAAACAGAAAAACTATGTCATAATAATCGTGGATGGGGCTATTTTGGGTAAAAGTATTTGTTAATAACATTCTCGAATAATTTTTTTTTCAAACTTAAAATAAATCTTTTACGAGGATATTTTTCACTAGGTAATGATAATTTTGACAAAAAATTATATAAACAATTGTATAAATAGAGTATATACAAAATTAATACTGTGGACATATACATATTATCGGAAAATAATTAATTTAATGCCTAAAATCATCAAAAAATAATTTAAAAATATTCCAATTTAATATTAAAGTTAAAGGATTTCTAAATTTTATCAATCGTACATATAAGTCTCTTAAATGTGAACAATATTTAATTGAGGATTTAACAAATATTACTATTTAAAATTCAACAGTTATGTTTTTTGAAGGCAGTCAAGATCTCCAGATACCTAAAAAACTTGACATACATAAAAATATTAAAATAACGAAAATAAGAATTTCTTAAAGCATATTTTATTATCTAGAATTAATCATTTGATAAATAAGTTAACTTGTTTACTGTCAGTTTAAGAAAAATTTCGAACCTTTGGAAATAATACACGTGTTTCTTGATTTCCATATTAGTTTTGTCACATAGACTGGCTTTCTTGAGTACCGAAGAAAGCTATTTTACGTAAAAAACTAATATGAAAATGTACAAACACGAGCATTAGTTGCAAGAGTCACCGTGCCCCGCACTGACACCATACCCCACTTTCCCCTACTCTAAAAGAAATTTTTTTTTTTATTTCATGTGACTTGTTACTTTTTTTGGTTACGAAGTTTTCTTTGTAAATAAGTAACGAATTGGTAATTATTTACATTTTTTTCAGTAAGAGCAATTATAAAAATCATTTATACGTCTGGACACAAGCCACGCTCCCTTCCCTTTTCCAGCCTTGTTTTTCTCTCTCAGCCTTTGTTTTTATTTACCATCAAAATGCAGTTTGCAGGTCTTTTTTACGACAATCATTAAGTTTAGGCTAGTTTTAGAAAAATTGTTCCTGAAAAGCAATGTATGGGGCATTAACAAAAGACTAGGGACACATAATAAATTCATTTTTTTATTATTACCTATAATATTGCAAGTTAATTGTAATATTTAAAACGACTTCGGATCACAAAGGTTTCATATCATCGTTTTAATTTTTTTTTGTAATTGAATTAATGGTGTAGAGGGTTTACACATTGTACTATAAAATGAGAGTAGATTTTGCGTTTAGAGCCTACTGGAGCTTCCTTCACTTCTCTGAAGGTCAGTGGGACAATTTTGCCGGTTTCTATGTTTATCTTTACCCGTGGTTGAGAATTAATCTGAGCAACATGTGTATATATCCCAGAAAAGAAAAGACTATTCTGCAATATTGCAAAGACATCACCGTCAAATGTTGATAATACAACTTGTTCTTGGGTTGGCACGGGCCCAAAGACATTCCGTCTTACTAGTATTTTAATTAGTGTATCTGCAGGAAAAGTGTATCTTCGAAGCTCGAATACCCGGTTCGGATTACTGCGTGCTGTAAGCCGAATAAATGCAAGCTGGTCAAAACCGTATCCACGTCCATCAGAAGAAGCAATGAGCTTTGTGGATGGAGCTATATGCGTGGCAGGAGGAGACCTGGACCTGGCACGAAGAGAAGGCTCGGCAGGAGGAAGATTTCTGGCTGGAGAATTTTGTATGTCAGAAAAAAAAGATGAGCTGCTAGGCCGAACACCAGGAATAGGGGCGCCATTAGGTAAACAGTCAAACCCTGAACTTAACTCTGCAAGAAGAAACAAAATATTAATTATTCTTAAAGCGCAAGAAAAGTGAAGATGATCCGATGAAATTTGTAATTTTGGCAGTCATTGCCTGTCGCCAATCTGTATGTATGATTTGGAAAAATTCCGAGTCAACGTTTTTCGAATTCCATTTTTTATAACGCTCATATTCTGTAATTCCCGGGAATGAATTCAGATTAAATTCGTATGCATTATGGAGAAACTCAACTGGAATTTGGAAAATAATGGAAATTGTAATAGAATGGAAATCATGCCAGACAAATTGTTATTTGCGGAATGCTAAGAAACGTTTTTAAAATCATAGATATAATATAGTATTATATTCACCAATAGAATTAAGAATGACCATCCAGGTAAAGACCAAGGTATAAACGATCCCCATTTTTTGCAATCAGAGGAAAAACTGATTATTGCGTTGATGAAGAAGTCGTTTAACAGTGTAACCAGTGCTCATTATGTTGCCTAATTAAATGTATCCTTATCTCGTGTATTAAATCCAAGCTTGTCCTTCTAAGATAATAATATTTTTATTGCAGTAATCAGACCAAGGAAAGAAATTTGATTGCCTCACTCGAGGCCAGTTAGTGAAAAATGAAGCAAGTCATTCGATTAGCGCTTTTACCTCGATACACTTGTTTCGCCAGTAGTTCTTCTTTCATTCTCTCAACATGCCCAAATCATCTCAACAAATTTCTTTTACTTTTGTCAAATCGTATCTTATCAATACCACATTCTTTGACGATTCTCTTATTACTGACTTTGTCTGCTAGCGTTTCGCCACATAACACATGGGTCATTAACTCCCGGGACTAACTGATAAAAAAAAATTTTCTTCAAAATTCGACTTTATTCATCAACATAGCCTCCTTCCATAGCGATACAATCCTTTCAACGTCTTTCTAAATTTTCGATGCCTTTCTTAAAACATGCTTTGTCTTTGGCCTCAAAATAGGCATTAGTTGCGACTATAACCTCATCATCGGAGCCACATCTCTTCCCCTGGAGAATCTTCTTGAGATTTGCGAACAGTTAGAAGTTAGATGGGACCAGATCTGGTGAATATGGGGGCTGTCAAGGCAATTCGAATCGTTAATCGTTGAATTTCACAATTGTTTTCTTCGACTTGTGGATCGGTGCATTGTCTTGTTGAAACAGCAAACGCGGCACCCACTTGAAAAAAATTTTCATACGCAAATTTTCATGCAAAATTTTGAACACGGTGCATTTTGATATCTCTAGGATGTTAGCTATCTCTTGCAACTTCACTTTACGATCGGACAAAATAATTTTCTGAATTTTTTGGATGTTTTCGGGCGTATTTTTCTTCATTAAAAAACAGTGTTCGGTTAACACACGAAACTCTTTTTGATCCATTGTTTAAACAAAAACAAATGTAGCGTCACTTAACCTTCAATATCTTGACAATGACTGAACCAAATGTCATTAAATTTTTACAGGTATCTTTTGACAGTTGGTACTATAGAAAAACAAAACAGCATGACATTTTCGGCGCCACCTGTGTATCAGGCCCGGGACTAAATGACCTATGTGTTACATTACGTTGTTGATATGCCTGGCACACGACATGTTTGTCTCGTCTGGTGGACAAGACTTTTATTAATTTTTTTCATGCGCCTGCGTTATCTATTAATATAATGAACAGCCAAGAGGAGATGACGCATTCTTGTCAGGCCTACCCGACTCTGTGTTAATATAATGACTGAATTCAGAGCCACCTACCGTCATCAACAGAACTACACTTGAATGGGTAGGTGCATATAGTATACATGGATGGTTTAAATGTGTTGAATAAAATTTTAAATCTCAAATTAATGTAAAAATTATTGTTAGTTTACCGAAATATTACTCGAAAAATAGAAAAATAGTATTTTCTATCATTTTATTATATTTTCCGAATAATATTTCGTTAATTTAACCTTAATTCTTCAAATTATTTGTTATTTATGATTTTATTCAACCCACTTAAAACATTGATGTACGTTGCGAGCTTATTTTTTTTAGAGTAAGTTTTTTCAAATCACCATTTCCAGTCATTTAAATCCATGAAGTTCCATGTTTTGGAAATTGATGACCAACGGTCTGTTTACCACGTACTTGCCTCGTGTCACACCCTGTCACTACACATTTCTGTCGATGCATCGCTGAATAAATTCAATAAACATATTTTCACGGTTTACAATATTACAAAATTAAAAATTAATTTGTAAAATTAATTACAAAATTAACTTTTTCGTTGCAAATCCATCTTTTTGTTTAAAAATTCAACTATTTAGTTAAAACTTAATATCTTCGGTCAAAAATTAAACTATTACGTTGAAAATCCTTTTTTCTTTTGTTAAAAACTAATTTATTTAAACATTAAATCTAACTATTCTATTTTTTGGTTAATAATTGATCTTCTTTTCACTTGAATTCGACTATTTGGTGGAGAAATTATATAGTTTTTTGAAAATTCAACTTTTTTGATAGGAAATTAACCTTCTCAATTGAAAATTTATCTTTGTGGTTGAAAATTCATTTCATATTTTTAAAGATATGTTTTTTCATTAAAAATTAACTTTTTTGTTGAATATTCATATTTTAAGGTTGAAAATTTAACTGGTTTGTAAAATATTTGGCTTTACTGGCAACATCACTTAATAATAATTAAGACAATAAATATTTCTTTTTGCTTTAAAAATCCACACTAAGCTGCTTTGAAAAATCCACAATGGGTATTTGTTTATAAATTAACAAATTATATTGAATAACAAACTTTAATATAAAGGCGCATCATTGTAAACGTAAATTGCAGAGAATTAAGAATTTTTCTCTATCTACAATATTCATAATGTGTATTTATTTCTACAATTTGTTTTTGAGCTTAACAAAGAATAAGCAAGTAAATGTATTTACATAAAATTACTTTAGAAACGAACAATCAATAATGTATACTATTTGATATTATAATTTGATTAAAATAAATAACATTAATGTTATTTGTTTTGAAATGTTAACGATCGGATAACTACACTGGAATCTGGATTTATGGAAGGTTTCGGGCATAGTTCGCAGTGGCCTTCGCCATAAATCCAGGGATTCCGAACGTAAACAGTCAGGACCGTATGAAAGATTGAAGCCTTGGGATATATAATACATTGCATTTTTATTATTATTTTTTAATATGACAAGTTATTCGTAATATTTTGAGATGACTTTGGATCATAAAAATGTCATATTTTCGTTTTGCATTTTTTCTGATTAAATTAGTAGTGTAGTGTTATTAAAGTGTTATTAATCATTTTTTGATGGAACGCGTAGTTTTAGTTTTAATCTTAAAAAATAACATTAAAAATAAAAAACAATCGTGAAAAAAGGCCACAAGGTACGAAAAAAAATTAATAAAACGAAAGTTGTTCACCCAAAAAAGAGGCACAATTTTGTTATTAATAACGCTTTGATAAGCCACTTAGTTTTTGTTTCCTACATAAAAAACAACATTAAAATAAAAAATAATTTTTTTTGGACAAACAACATAAGCTACGAAAAAATACGAATTGCCAAATAATGTGCACCCAAAAAAGATCTACAAATTGCTTATCAATCACATTTTGATAGGATGCGTAGTTTTCGTTTTATTCGTAAAACATAACATTGGAGTATTTTTTTTAAATTGTGCAAAGCGACACAAGGTAAGTAATAAAATTAATAGACAAAAGTTGTTCATCCAAAAAAGATCTACACATTTTTTCTTAATTATTTTTTGGTAGGATGCGTATTTTTTGTTAGAATCGTTTAAAATAACATTTAAAATAAATGAATTGATTACACAAGCTGTAATATAATGTTGATTCACAAAATTGTTTTTTATAGGATGCGCACTTTTTTAATGATAAAAACAAGACAATGAAAATAATATGAATAATAAAATTTGTACTTTATTTTGCAATATTTGAATAAGCAGTCTCAGACCGGGGTACAGAAATAAATATAATATACATTTGATATAATAGAGTTGAACTATTAATTAAAAAATCAATTGAATCAATTAAGAAAAGTATGAATTTTGGACAAAATCAAGTGCGAAGCACGAGATACGTGATGAGAATGTGTTCGTGGAAACATAAAAACTATGTCATAATAATCGTGGATGGAGCTATTATGAGAAAAAGTATTTGTTAATAACATTCTCAAATCACTTATTGTGTTACTTAAAATAAATCTTTTACGAGGATATTTTTCACTAGGTGATGGTAATTTTGTCAAAAAATTATATAAACAATTGTATAAATAAAGTATTTAAAAAAATGAATACTGTGGACATATACATATTATCTAAAAATTATTATTTTAATGCCTAAAATCATCAACGAATAATTTAAAAATATTCAAAATATTCAAATTTAATATTAAAAATTGAAGGATTTTTAAACTTTATCAATTGTGCATATAAGTTTCTTAAATGTGAACAATATTTAATTGAGGATTCCACAAATATTACTATTTAAAATTCAACAGTTATCTTTATGAAGGCAGTCAAGATCTCCAGATCTTGACACAAAAACTTGACATGCATACAAATATTAAAATTACGAAAATAAGAATTTTTTAAAGCATATTTTATTATCTAGAATTAATCATTTAATAAATAAGTTAACTTGTTTACTGTCAGTTTTAAATGAATTTTGAAATAAAATTTTGTATCGTTTCTGGTATAAGAAATTTGATAAAAAAGTTTGATATAAAATTTTATCAAGCGATAACCAAATATCAAAATAGCACTTCTATAAATTAAGCCTAGAATTTGCAGAATAAAACTTTTAGAAATTTAAAATCTTTCCACAGAATGCAAAATTATGGAATTGCTTTACAATTTTGTTTTGTTAAATTTATGAATTTTTTATTTTTAAAACTTTAACTCTGTACTCTTGAAGAATTTTTTTTTTTTTGAAATTTCATGTGACTTGTTACTTTTTTTGGTTACGAAGTTTTTTTGTAAATAAGAAACCAATTGGTAACTAGTTACATTTTTTTCAGTAAGAGCAATTATAAAAATCCTTTTTGTTCATAGACTTTATACGTCCGGACACAAGCCACGCGCCTTTCCCTTTTCCCACATTGAGGTGGTGTCGCCCATAGGAAAATTATTTTACGTAAATCAGTATAAATCTATAAAATTATTGCTAAAAAATATTCACGTGAGGAATTGAAAAAAACTTTTTCTTATTTGTTTCTGAAAAGGAATGTACGGGGCAAAAACGAAAGACTAGGGAACCATAATAAATTCATTTTTTATTATTATTTTGTTATTGTTTTAATTTTTTTGTATTTGAATTAATGGTGTAGAGGGCAGTGGTTTACACATTGTACTATAAAATGAGAGTAGATTTTGCGTTTAGAGCCTACTGGAGTTTCCTCCACTTCACTGGTGGTCAGTGGGAGAATTTTGCCGCTTTGTATGTTTATCTTTACACGTGGTTTAGAATGAATCTGAGAGATCTGTGTATATATCCCAGAAAAGAAAAGACTATTCTCCAATATTGCAAACACGTCGCCATCAAATGTTGATAATACAATTTGTTCTTGGGTTGGCACGGGCCCAAAGACGTGCCGTCTTACGAGTATTTGAATTGGTGTATCTGCAGGAAAAGTGTATCTTCGAAGCTCGAATACCCGGCTCGGATTACTGCGTGCTGTAAGCCGAATAAATGCAAGCTGGTCAAAACCGTATCCACGTCCATCAGAAGAAGCAATGAGCTTTGTGGATGGAGCTATATGCCTGGCAGGAGGAGATTTGGACCTGGCACGAAGAGAAGGCTCGGCAGGAGGAAGATTACGGGCTGGAGAATGTTGTGTGTCAGAAGCAGAAGAAGTTGAGCCGCTACGAGGAACACCAGGAATAGGGGCGCCATTAGGTAAACAGTCAAACTCTGAACTCAACTCTGCAAGAAGAAACAAAGTATGAATTATTTTTAAAGCGCAAGAAAAGTCAAGATGATCCAATGAAATCCATAATTTTGGCAGTCATTGCCTGTCGCCAATCTGTAAGTATGACTTGGACAAAGACGGACAAATTTCCGTTCCACATTAACAAAATGTACTTTCTGCTTCTTAAATTCGGACAAATTCCGAGTAAACGTTATTCGAATTCCATTTTTTATGACGCACATATTCTGCAATTCCCCGGAATGAATTCAGATTAAATTCGTATGAATTTTGGAGAAACTCAACTGGAGTTTGAAAATTAATATCATTTGTAATAGAATGGGAATCACGACAGACAAATTGTTATTTACGGAATGCTAAGGAACGTTTTTAAAATCATAGAGATAATATAGTATTATATTCACCAATAGAATTAAGAATGACCATCCAGATGAAGACCAGAGTATAAACGAGCCCCATTTTTTGCAATTAGAGGAACAACTGATTATTGCGTTGATGAAGAAGTCGTTTGTCAATGTAACCAGTGCTCATTATGTTGCTTAATTAAATGTATCCTTATCTCGTGTATTATATCCAAGCTTGTCATTCTAAGATAATAATATTTATAGTTCAATAATCAGGCGAAGGAAAGAAATTTGATTAACTCACTCGAGGCCAGTTAGAGAAAAATAAAGCAAGTTTCTCGATTAGCGCTTTGATAAAAACCTGAGTAAAAAGATAAAACCCGAGATATGTGCCTTATAAAACCAAGAAAAATTAATGTGAAATTAAATTTAATCAAGCTACACATATTTACTATAAATATAAAATACAAAAAATAAAAGTATAATGAACAATTTGTCTTGTGAGGTAATATGGTGATTTAGGGTCTGATTCACACATTCCCACCATTCTTTTCTCGGTCTGCCTTTGGGTAGGTAACCATTACTTTTACCTGAATATATTTGTTTCGCCAGTAGTTTGATATCATTTTGCTATAAGTATATAATTTGATCTATTTTTTGTTGTTAAGAAAAAAATAATATTGCAAATTAGAATTGTTCATTTCTAAAACTTTTACTCTGTATTCCTAAACATTTTTTAATGAAATTTCATGCCTTTTTTGGTGTGATAAACGTGTGATAAATGTTGATGAACGTTCGGAATGACCGGGCGTTTAGGGTCGAAATGCTTTATTATTTATATCCGATATGCATTTTACAGGTCGTTTTTACGGCAATCATTAAGTTTGATTGCTTTTGTAACTATTTTTCATCTTCACTATTCAAATTGAAGCGGCCAGATATAGAAAAATTCTTTAGTACGGCGGGAAGCGTATTGAATATCGAGAAGGGACAAATTGAACGACGAAGCTTCCAAACATTAACATAATTTTCGTTGAAAATCAATGTGTTTAACTGGAAATTGACAACTAATTATCTGTAGTGGTGAAAAACAAATATTTATTCAAAAACTTATTTTGTTGGTTGAAGATTTATCATTTCAGTTGATAAGTTATCCCTTTGCTTGAAGATTTATCGTTTTAGAAGATAATTCATCCCTTTCGTTTTATTGGCCTAAAACCGAACTCATGTTTCAGTAGAATAATATGGTTCAGTTCGATGTAGAAGTGGGTGAAAATCCATGTTTTTGATAGATTTGATAGATTTAAGTAATACCTCAAACGTACACTTATTTTTTCTAAATTCAATAATAAAACAGGTACGAAACTTTTTAGGTGTCAAAATTAGCATTTTTTGGGACGCGTCGATATTTGATAAGGACTTTCTCGCTTCACGGTTCGATAACGCCTAATAATACCTCAAACCATCTTCTAATTTTTTCGCTTTAATATTAATTGCGTGAAGGACAGTTTTTTGGGTAAAATTCCGGTTTTGGCACTTACGACCGTTTGCAGTATGGCCCTTTAATATAACTATTTCCTTTTTATAAAATTGATCTTTTTAAATTGAAAATACAACTACGTGGGTAAAACTTCAACTATGCACTTTTGATGAGGTATAGTAAAAATATTTAATACAGCTTATTCCCTAATTTAATGAAATTTTTCGTACAGCAGTGGATTTTTTTCCTATCTTCAATAGGGTGGTTTCCCACATAGGAAAATTATTTTAGGTAAATCATGGGTAAATCATTCACGTGAGGGGATTACACAACATTTTTTTTTATCTGATTTCCGAAAAGGAATGTATAGGGGATTAACAAAAGATTAAAGCCCTAGGAACTATAATATATTGAAATTTTATTATTATTTTGTAATATTGCATGTTACTTGTATCATTGCAAGACGTCTTTGGATCCCAAGAACTTTTATATTTTTGTTGTACATTTTTTGTAATTGCATTAATGATGTCGAGGATTCTGGCTTACACACTCTACTGTAAAATAATAGGTGAGTCTGCGGTTGGCGCCTACTGGACACTCCGTGATTTCATTCGTGCTCAATGAGGTAATAGTGCCGCTTTCAACGTTTATTTTTGTCCGTACATTTTGGCGATTGTGAGGATTGTATACATATATTCCAGCCAAATAATTACATTTTTCCAGTATTGCAAAGACGTCGCCATTCAATGATGATAATACAATTTGCTCTTGGGTTGGCACGGGCCTAAAGACACCCCTTGTTATAAGTACTTTAATTCGTCTATCTGCAGGAAAAGTGTATCTTCGAAGCACGAATACTCGGTTTGGATTATGGATTGGAGTAAGCGGAATAAATTGAAGTTGGTCGAAACCATATTTAGGTCCGTCAGAAAAAGCAATGAGCGTGATAGGTGGAGATATATGTCTGACAGGAGATCTCGACCTGACACGAAGGGAAGGCTCGGCAGGAGGAATATTGCGGGCTGGAGAATGTTGTGTGTCAGAAGCTGATGAAGTTGAGCCTCTGAGAGGAACACCAGGAAGAGGGGTGCCATCAGGTAAACAGTCAAACTGTGAACTTAACTCTGCAAGAAGAAACAAAGTATTAATTATTTTTAAACTATCGTCATATATTATGAA
>CAKNWT010322900.1:0-34140 GCA_932066315.1 Andricus coriarius
ATTGCGCATGTACTTCTTGTAGCTTGTACGACTAGTAGAAGGTACTGGAAGCGCTAATCGATACGCTACCACATAGACCGCCCCTTCGGGTTGGTTGTCCAGTCTCGTCGAGTCTCATTACGACGCAGTTCCCGTCCAGTACTTCAACCGCGCTTATTAAACTCTTGTCAACTCTTTTTGTCACAACTTGCTTAATCTTTGAATAAATTGTATAAGTGTATATAATATATTTTCGGTTTAAATATTTTAATTTTTATTACAACTTAAAAAACCGTACACTTTTGTTATGCTTATAAACTATACATTTTTTTATCCTATCGATGACAAAAGATTTGGGTAACCAGTTTTCCAATATTATAACGTTTTGTAACGCACAACTGTAATTCTCTGCACTCGTATGACGTAGACATTCAACACTAGTCCTGGACACCTTACGAAACACGTTCATCGAGGGGCACTCTAAATCATGCATATCAATAATTTTCGTTGTTTTTTGCATTACATTTTTCATCCACTCTTTCTTTTCTGAACCTTTTACATAAATCTTACTAGCATCCTTTAAAACAAAGTTCAATATTATTTTTCCTAAATCATAAGGTATTTTACCAGATTCCCACGGAACACCGTGAAAACTGTATTTCAACCAGGCGCTACTTTTTTTACATTTCGCAGATAAACTGCTGCATTCACAAGGAGATTAAAAGAGAAAAATAAAAGGTTTTACAGAATGATCATTTATTGGGAATACAGCTAATTCTTTTAACATAAATTCATTATTTGTCAGCTTAAATCCTTGAGCGTCCACCACGTACTCCATTCTAAGTGAAACTAACATTTAAGCTCAATTACAACGATTTATACCAATTTTTTCACCCCTCCACTTATTGGAGTGTATTCGACTATGCAGTCATGTAAAATGAAGCAATACGCTGAAGTTTGAGCAGCAAAGTTCACTCTAGCTTCGAACTCGAGTCGAATGTCAACCGGTCCAAATTTGACAGATCCATTTTGTTTTGAACAATCAGTCATCGTGAGTGGAGCATATTTAAGCAACTCACTTTTCGTGAGCAGCGGTTGCGGTTCTTTACCATAATACATAGCTTGAAAATTTGCATACATTTCATAGAGTAGAGCATACTGATTCTTTTCAATGTCAAGATTCATATTTCCATACGGATAAGATTCAGAATTCAAAAACAATTTGATATCACTAATGTTGCAGTGATCAAAATAACTGGACTTTACACCTGCATTGTTCTTTCTGTTTGTCGGAAACCCTAATATAATATATCTAGGTTTCTCCAATTGAGTTGATGTTTTTACATTCCACATATGTTTTGAAGTTGTCGGTAGTAGGAGAAACTCATATAATTCCCATGTACGAAAACTCAATGAAATAGGAGGATCTCTTTCGATATATTTAAGAAGTTCCATTTTTCGTTGATCTGACAGTTTCACGTATGGTAATAACCATTCTACTCTGTTAATTGGAATTCTACGCTGGAAGCACCAGTTCCCGTTAGATCACTGAAGTTAAGCAGTGTTGGACGCGGTTAGTGATTGGATGGGTGACCGTCTCATACTACTGCGTTGCTGTTGGCGGTCGTGGGCATGGCGAGCCAACACTTGCAGTTATTTACTACAAGAAACTATCCACCTAAAAAACACTGCCCGAATCGGGTAGTGTCACGCTTACCCCTAGAGGCTCGCCGAAAGGGAAATAGCTTAATAGCCTAATGATATACATTGGGAGCTGTTTCTAAAATTGCGTTCGCATCGCTCTATGATCTTACTAAAATTAGTTCATGTTTAGCGTTAACAATGATTTTATGATAATCTTCAGCAAAACCAAAAATCATCCCAAGTGGAATGATAATATCAAAATAACCAGCTGCATCAGGTAATGTCTTTTTATTATCATCATTAGCGGCAGAAAAATCAAGCCAATCAGCGTTCTCCATCATTCTGCTTTGACCAGGATTTAAGGACACATAATTTTTCATGAGAGTTGTGAGACCAAGATTTTTTATTCTATCAATTTCAATTGCATTTATTTCATATCTTGCTTCTTCGAACAAATGACAGATAGCGTTATTAACCAAAAACGTTCTAACCGCTGGAGTTCCATCTGACTGCAATAATTTTCCATTTACATGAAGCGAACTTTTTTGAGGAAGTAAACAGAGATCTTGATGTTGCACAGTGATTCGAATTTTAACACTGTTATTGAATGTTGATGAGGTCCAAGGCTGGTGGGCATGTACTTCGCAATGAGCGATAAATCCGTCAAAGACAATAGGTGTATCAATATTTAAAATTTCCTCTTCCATGACACAGAATAATACTGCGATATACAAATACACAAACACAAGAGCAATATAATTTTCTTCTCCTGAATCTTTTACGTCTCTCCCTCCTCTGCTCTTTGAACTGTGTGGTCTGAGCTTGAGATTTAGGCTTCGTAGAAATAGCACGTTTTGACGTGTCATCGCTTTGAGAGTGCGTTTGTGACTAATCTGATTGTGACATATTGCACCACTGTTATAACTGTAACCAACCGTCCTATTATATACAATTCCCATTTCTTTTACCGCGTTGACTTAATATGTAATCTTATTGTTATGACTTCCCCGCGAAAATTAACCAATTGTCCGTCTTGATCAACTATTCTTAATTGAATGTAATCTATGGTTTTGACGGCGACCGGAAGATAAATGACGTGTGACGCAACTTCTATTATCTTATATCCTGGCGGAACAGAGGGAAAAAATTCGTAAATAGTATGCACCGTATGATCATTAATGTACGCTCCTGTGGTAATGTTACACTCAATTCGCAGGGAGTTTATTTTGATTATGGAGACTGGTTGATCAGATACATGAATCTGCTTAGTTGCCAATATACGCGAATTGAAACCCAAAAGACGTACGTGGTAACTTAAAAATTAGTTTCTTTACTTATCTTTTTTCTTCAATTTTCTTTTCTCTAGATGTAGTCCTAAACCTTGCTTGTAAGGTTTAAGATATAAACCCTTTCCTAGAGCTATTGCTTTAGTTGTTTTATCATGACGTTTACTTTCTTCAAGCTCTCGCTTAGCAGCGCTTGCATAATTAATAGCTTTGGTTATACCCGCAGCTCCACCGGCTAACGCCCCTGTGGCACTGAGACCTGCAAAAATAGGTATGAGAAAGGGGAGAAAGCCAACAATTTTGGATGGTACAGCTATGATGCAAGTCTCTTTAACAATTTTTCTTCCACCAGCTTTTTTTACAGCTCCGCGCGCACCCTTCAAGGCAGACCTAGTCACTCTTCGCGCATCTTGGCTGGAGATCATAGATTTCTTGGCTGCCTTAAAAATTTTATTTAATGAAAAAATGGACTTATTCTTCCTTTTCTCTTTCATACCCATACCGAACTTCGCTTTGACTTTCATTGCGCTCGCTATAGCCAACGCAGCAGCTTTTTCACTTATGCGCGCGTCTTCAGCTAACACACGATTAAAAGCACTCTCAGCTAGCACCTCTTCTGCAGCATTCCTCGCTCCAACGTTTTCTCTATTCTGTGAATAGGCGACATCTTGTTGCTTACAAGCTGCGTCCAGGGGATTAATTCCTGGATCACCTCGCGCAATGCGTTTTGATAACTTTGTACCTGGTCCACAAAATTGATAACCAGGCAGATGCGATTCTATTGGCAGACTATTAATGACTCTGTTAATCAAACCGTTACCGCGTGTTGCCTCTTTCAAGATCCTTCGACGACCGACTTTAGCTTTTTTTTCTCCACGTGTACGATCGTATCAGTATGACTTTAACTTTACGACTAAGCGTTAATCTATATAAACGTTTTATTTATAGTTTTATGTCAGTCGTAGCTTGAACGTTATGGAGTTTAAAACACAGTCGCATAATACAGTAGAAAAGAAACGACATGGTAGTTTACTACTAGACAGTGTGCGAGCAGTATTTTGTGGACCATCTAATTGTGCGAAAACTAACGCCCTTCTTGCTCTTATAATACATCCAAATGTATTAAGATTTGAGAACGTATGCGTTTATTCAAACTCGTTAAATCAACCAAAATATAAGTTCTTAGAAACGGTTCTGCAGTCTGTAGATGGCGTTGAGTACTTTCCATTTAATGAGCATGAAGAAGTGATCACACCGAATGAGGCAAAATCCAATTCAATGTTCGTATTCGATGACGTAGGATGTGAGAAGCAGGATAATATAAAAGCCTTCTTTTCTATGGGTAGACACCGAGAAGTTGATTGTTCCTACCTGTGTCAAACGTATGCACACATTCCAAAACATATAGTACAGGGTTTAAAGAATAATGTATAGCATGCTGGAAAAACTATAAACATGGATTTATTGTAATCGATAAAGATAGTGAATTAAATTGCGGTAGATATAGAAAAGGATTTGATTGTTTCATAAACGTGGACAAGTAAATCCTATATAAGGTTTTTAATTATCAGATAAAGGTAGTAGCATTTCTCTCTTAGTTGCATCAACATGTAATCACGAAAAGAGAATTATCTCAAGCGAAGAGATATTTTACTTGATATCACAAGAGCTAGTGAATCAATTCGAAATAAACATAAAATATTAAAATTATGAAAATAAAGTGATGAAATCAATTTAAACAATACATTTAAACCGATTGTTTCACCACTTGAGAAAATAGTTAACGTGCTTAAGACTGTTAAGGAACTGGATTCGGTAACAGGGAAGAAAGAGGTGAAAAATAAATATGAGAATGGCTCAATGGATGAAAAAAAAATATCTATGGTGATTTTGATGATGATGATGATGAAATGGATGGTGGTGAAAATTCATACAAAAGAGCTAATAATTCAGAAGACTTAGAATCAACAATTAACAATTCACAAAACGATATTGTGGGCAAATATCTCATATTGTTAGGGGAGAGAAATAAAGTTATGGATAATGTGTATGGCGTGCGAAAACTATCAAAAGGCAGATTAATGATTGGAGATTCACCGATAAAATTGGATGGAAACTATATCAATGTAGGTGATTTACATTTACCAAACTATAGGCTTACTTGAACTCCTCTTCAAGAAAGTACCTAAAGACACCTATGTAAGTGGAAACAATTTTGAAGATTATCGTAAGATTATAAATACAACAAATGCACATCGAAAACATTACAGTAGAGATGGGGCTGTACGTCAGAATAGGACTTTAAAATTTTAAAATTTTATAGAAAATCTAATATCTTCTTCCTCTCCTAAATCTGCAAAAAAACAACAAAGTAAGAAGAACTCTTCATCTGGAAGCGGTGTAATTCCACAGTACATGGTTGTTGGTGAGAAGGAAAAACCGAAGGATTATATTTACTGGGATGATCCCAATGAGTTAATAGATCGACTTCGATTACTTTTAGCTTCCCAAGAAGCTTGAAATCGTAGTCATACAAACGAAATTATATCAATCATTGAAGAATTGCGTGAAGATGGAATTATATATCAAACAGCGTTTCGAAAAATTTATACAATTTTTACAATGAGTCTGGACGTATTCGGACGTCATTTGAAACGAGCTGAGTCTATGAGTAGCGGTCCTCCGGGAATCGGATTCAAGATTACACCTGATTGTCATTATAATATAGATAAAAAGAGGTTATGTAATGTTGATGAAGCTGAAGATAAAAGTGATGCAGTCAATTCATATCTTTTGAATACTTTATTACTACATGAAACCAACACCCTGTATGAAGTTATAGCTTCTATACGAACTGAAATAGTTAATAATAATATGATGATTGAAGTTCTAGAGAGTTCTGTAAATAAAATTTTTTAAAAATTGCATGTTGATGTTGACACGAAACAAGAACTGGTGTATCGTAATTCTACAGTAATTTCTCAATTGGATGCCAAACTGAGTGTACTTGAAAATGTAGGAGAAAAAGCGAGCTTTGGTGAACGAGCTTCCTAAAATGGCACGCAAAAACTATCCTCGCAGACATGTTGATATTCGCAAAATAGATGAAAGTTGGCAAGCTGATATTGTGGAAATGCAACCATATGAACGAGAGAATAATAGCTACAAATATATATTGACCATTATCGATGTATTTTCAAAATTCGCTTGGGTCGTTCCTGTGAAATCTAAGAAAGGTGAAGATGTTACTGTTGCAATGAAGTCTGTTCTCATAGGGAAACGTATACCTAAGAAACATGAAAAAAAGTTATTGTTGTAAATTTAAACATGTTTTTGAAAAAGGTTATACACCGAATTTGACTACTGAAATATTTACAATAAGCGAAATAAAAAATACTGTACCTGTCACATAAATGCTTAAAGATTATCAAGATAAACCTGTTATGTGTTGTTTTTACGAAGAAGAGTTACTTAAAGTAAAAAATTCTAATATCTATCTTGTTGAAAAAGTAATGAAAAGAAACAAGAATAAGACATTTGTAAAATGGTTAGGTTTCGATGATTCTCATGATAGCTGGATACATAAGTCAGACTTGTAAAAATATTGCAAATATATTTAGACTAAGTTATTTTTCAATAAAGATATTTTTAATCTTCTATATTATTATTATTATTATTAAAACCCATCGATTCCTTATTATTATTATTCTTATTATATTTTTAATTATTACTAAAATAAAAAAACACAAGGAAAACATATTAATTTAGAATTTTCATTTTTTGTTTATTGAAAAAATAATTATATTTTTCTACCGTTACAAAAAAAAATGTATATAAATCATCATCGAAGTGATTTTTCATCGTTGAACTATATACAAAACACAAAATGTATACTCAAGGAGCTTTTCTTTTTAAACATAACAAGTTTTCAGCTGCTTTGAAATGTTGAGGTAAAGTGTAATTAACAATTTATACAGAAATACTTTTTAAGTGAAAAGTAATCAATTCTAAAAACAGTTTATCAGATTGCACAGAACATGATCTTTTTTTTAAACGCTTTTTAATAAACTTTCATGATGTGTTTTCACATATAATGCAACACTCTCAATATTCGGTGATTTCACTTCACCAGAAACCACTTGCGCAACAATTTCAACAATAGAGTGTTTCACTCTTCTAAGCGGTGTGTGTACTAGATGATGTATATGCTGATTTACACAGAGAACAACTTCGTCGAGGATGCTAAATGTTGTTTTCCTCATTGGGAATGGATAATGCGATCTAGTTGATTTTTCTACTCATTCCAGTGTTACCAAATAATCATCATTTTTCATCACAACATTTCATCGAAAATTTGGAAAATCAGTTTTTCTTTCCCTATTTAATTGCGTATAATGCCCATTTAAATACAATGATGTATATTTAAAATAACTTTGAAGCTGTTTCCATTCATCAGATTGTAGATAAATGCACGTTCTAGGGTGACTGCTTATCAGGTTCACAGTTGGCATTAAATTTTTATCACTTGATAATTCTGCACAAACAAGTATTTGTTTCGAAAAAGATGCATCTAAATTATAAGTTTTTGCAAAAATCAACAGATTTTGCGGTGTATAAGACATAGTGTTTTAAATATAAGCTTAGAAGCTTAAGCACTGCTGAAAATTTGATCTCGTTGCACTGTCCTCCAAAATATTTCATGAAAAACTGCCTTAAACTGCACGATTGTTGAAATTGATTAAATAAGTCTTGCTCTTCAGCAAAAAGTTTCTGTAGTATTTCAGGAAGGTATGCTGTACAATTATTTGCGATGTCTATGACCATTCTCACGCCAAATTTAGTTGCTGCTTTTCTGACATCTGTGATCTGCAGGCTTTTATTCACTTCCAGATCGTTCAACTTCTTGATGGGAATAAAATCTCGCACACAGCTAGCCTGATTGAGTTTAGTAAAGTCCATTTTTTTATTCTTCAATAAGATTCTTCACTTCACAATATACATTTTAAATTTATTTTAAAACCTTTTATTAATCTTCAAAAAGATTCAAGTCATTTAGTTTTAAGTTTTTAAATTTTGTTGATATATCGTGAACGTTAGAACAAACTTTTATGAACTGTTTTAATTCTTGAATGTTTTTTAAAACTAATTCAATTCGAACCTTCAGCTCTATATGCTTCTTAGTGCTCGGCATATATGCTGATGATCAACTAAAAAAGACTAAGCGTTCTGCGGGGTTTATATAGCTCCAATATTGTTATTGTTTATACACTCTTTAAGGTATTAACCATAATTTCTTAGAATTATACATGATAAAAACGGTTCTGTAATATATAAAATGACACCTTTGTTTATGTTAAAAATTCTCGGTACAGTTATAATATCACATGAGCGGCATCGGTTAAAGGGATGATGAGAGCTTGAATATGAGACGAGTCGCACATCACCGAACGGTTCTGTAATATATAATATAACACCTTTGTTTATGTTAAAAATTCCCGGTACAGTAATAATATCACATAAGCGGCATTGGTTAAAGGGATGATGAGAGCTTGAATATAAGATGAGGTGCACATCACCGAATTCTGCGATTTGCGTGATGTGTACAAGCGAAACTTGTTCGAACTTGCATAAAAGCATGTAACATTGCGACGACATGTGACACGCATGACATATGACGACTCATATCAAAGGGTTATACTATGACTCACCTCTTTGTTATTTTCTTATGACGTAAGCAAAAACAAGACACATCATCCCTCTCCGTACGCAATCACACATACACACAAATGCAAACTCATCCTCACACGGACATGCACTAACACTTATCGGTCCAAAACCGGCCCTATTCCACTACTGTTAGCCGAAAGTTAACAGCACTCTCTTAATATACGATTTGATCCTCCCGCAATTCTTCAATTCGTTATACTCAACGACACTCTCTTAATATATGATTTGAGCCTTCACCTCCTTCTCGACCCTCTTCTCCTCCTCCTTCACTTCCTCTTCCTTCTCCACCTCCTCCTCCACCTCATCTTTATTCTCATCTTCATCTTCATCCTCATTCTCCTCATTCTTCTCCTTCTCCTCCGTACATATCTTATTCTTATTTTCGTTTTCATCTTCATCCCTATCAGCAATAACATCTAATATTAACTTTGAACATTGTAATAAAATGATGGTGGGGTTTTCCGGGTTTTTGGTCCTGTATTTCGTGTTATAAAAAACGACGTTTAGTCCACTAAACGGAGGGCTTCATCAGGTTAATGTAATTTTCCAAGTCCAAATGTTAGATATAAAACAATAAATATTTATTTTAATTTTTAATTTAAACCCATTCGATATAAAATTACAGAATAATCTTACCACAGCCGTGATAAAAACAACGGAGATTTGTCTAAAAATTTAATTTCTTATAAGCTAACATTGTAAACATATCGAACATTAGTTAAATTTCTCGTGATAATATTGGAAATGTTTGTACATCATTAAGATTTCTTTTTTCTTTCACTCATGGCAAGGCCGTTTTCAATTTAATACAATAAATAATATGGTGGACCAACACATGTGAAACATACGATTGCCATGGGACTGGTGTGTGACTTGAAAAGTTCGCAAATACTATCGCTGTCATAATTTTTGAAACATTTAGAAAAGATTAGTGGCTTTAATTACATTTCTATATGCATAGCTGAAATTTTGGGTATCTGTTTGTTTGTTAACTGTGTTGTTGGTTTTTACAATATGCAACATTTCATTGAAAAATCTCTTTCTATAATTTTTTTTGTACCTAGTATTTTGATATTATCAAAATCAAATTGATGTTCGAAAGTATGGGAGTGCTTGACAAGGGAAGATTTCTTATTGTCCTTTTTGCAGTCGTTAATGTGCTCTTTCCTTCTGTCATTAATAGGTCTTTCTGATTGGCCGCTATAAAAACTTTTACATCCTTGACAGCCGAAGTAATATATAGAATGTGTTCTACACTTAATGGATCTGTCAAATTACAGAAACAACCAAAAACGTATTTTTAAGGGCGGAAAACGCTCATCAGACGTTCACTCTTTAATACATTTCTGAGTCTATATTCAATTTGTTCTACATATGCAAGTACAATAATTTTATTAAAATCTATATTCGGCGTGATTTTATTATTACTTTGTTCATAGATTAGTTTCTTAATTCTTAGATTAATGAATTTGTTTATGAGGATCTTTCGAAAATAATTCTGTAGTAACGTGTTTTCAATTAAATTAAGAGTTTGAAAGCGGTTTTTCCTTCAGAAAGGAAAATCGCTTTAACCATAAGGCTGCTAATGCCGCTAATTTTATATTTAAGTAAGGCATATGAATTAAAATTCATATAACTTCCAGACCAAGTTTTTTTTTTCTGTACCAATCAGTCTCTAATCTCCCATCGATTCTTCTAAATGTGATACCGAGGATCTTGATTCTTTTACCAATCTCTCTTCCTATCTTAAGGTTCAATTTAGGATTGTATTTATTGAATCTCAATTGTAGATCTTCTATTTTGTCCTCAGGGGCGCCAGCAAGAATGTCGTCTACATAACGAAATCAGAAACAGTGGCTGCGATCGGACATCTTATTGGTACTGCGTAAGTCTGCCGGTAACACAAACTATTAAATAAATAATATGCATTTTTTAATCAAAAATCTAATAATTCTATGAAATTGTATTTTGGTGAGTTAGTATGTTCTTTAATCAAGTTGCACTTGAATTTAACAATGGAAATGAACAGATTGTGTTGAATATTAGGAAAGAGTGAGGTGAGATCTAAAGAAAAGAACCTGTGATTTTTTGATATGTTCTTTAGTGTTTTAATTTTTTGTATGAAGTCAAAGCTGTTATTTATATATGTATTAAATTTTTCCAAAATATTTTGTACCCTGGTGGAAGTTTCTGAATGAAATTGAGTGCATTTGAATCCGAAAAACTCCGATTTATTCAGATTGATTACGAACGAATGTGAAATCTGTTTCCGACTGATTCCGACCTTCGGCTTGAAAGCTAAATCCAGTCCGAATGATTCCGCCCGATTACGATTAACTCTTTTTCAGTCCAAATTTATGTCTCAGGTTCATTCCGAATGAGTCCGCGCAAATATGAATGAAAGTTTCATTCCGTCTGAATCCGGCTCAATATGCTAGATCATTTTGGATGATTCCGTTTGTTCCACTCACAGTCCGAATGATTCCGTAGCGGAATTTTTCATTCCGTATGAATCCATCGCATGATGCGAGCTGATTCTGAATGGTTTCTTGCCATTCCTTCTTCAGTACGAATGATTCCGCACATATCAGAAAGGAAATTCTATTCCACCTGAATCCGTGGCAAGGCGCACATTCATTCCGAATGATTCCGTGCTATTCTGAATTCACTCCGAATGATTCCGCGCTTATCAGAATGCTATGTAAAATCCATATGAATCTGCCAAATAAAGCGAGCTCATTCTGACTGGTTCCGCATCATTCCGATCATTCGATCCGAATACAATTGCCACATTGCGTTTGAAACGTAAGTTTGAGAAAAAAATGGAATGGCTCGAAATTATTCGGAATGAAACGAAATCATTCGATATGAGCTCATGTTATCTAGCGGATTCAGGCGCATTCAGACGGAATGGGCATTGTTTTCTGATAAGTGCGGAATAATTCGGAGTGAATTTGGAATGGCACGGAATCAATCGGAATGAGCTTCAGTTATCCGGTATATACAAATGCATATAAATTTATATATATATATATATTCTTTATTTTTCTTTAACATTCTATTATTTATATTTCTTCTGTTTATATTCCTGTGTCTTTGTGTGTGTATGTGGCGGGAGGGGGAGGGGGTGGCGTATATATGTGAGAATTTCACAATCATGCTGATTCAATCGGAATGAATTTGGTAGCAAAATTTGGAATCATGTGGATTGACTCAGACTGAAATTTTACAGAAACTTCTACGTAGCGAGTCGCACTCATTCGAAATGATCTCTCAACAGATAGGATTCACGCGTATTGTTTCGGAATGAAATTGTACGTAAGCCTCTGCGGAGTCAGTCGTACTTATTTATGATACAATTTGGAATAAAACGGACTGGTTCGGAGTGAATTTATAAAATTCTTCGCGGACTCAAATAAACTGGATTCGGAATGATTCGGAAACAGATTTCGTATTCACACACAATGAAACCGTGGTGACACTCTATTATTACATTTAAGTCGTTTACCTGCGTCATTATTAATTATTGATTGTTTTACGTATGTGTTTATGTAACTTATTCATGTCTCGTTGTATACTATTTTTTCGGTTCTTTTGAATAGGTTTGTATGTTTGAGTATCATGTAAAAGAATTTTGTATTTCTGTATGAAATTAATTTTCTTTAGGACTATAGTAACATTTCCCTTGTCTGCGTGACTACCCAGTGGGCACACAATTTGGCGACGTCTTTGCGACATCGTTACGACATCTTCACGCCAACTTTACGACATTCTATGTCCATGTCTTTAAAAATCGTTTTTGTCTTTTCACCTAGGATGTGAAATTGTGCCTGTTTTGTACCTTCAAAATTTGAGCTGAGATAATTAGACATTATGAGTGATACAGAAGTCCTCATACAGTTTATGTTTTCAGTCCCAAATTTATAGAGGAAACCACTTTTATGGGCACAACTTTTTTATTTTTCAACCAAACAGGACTGAATTTCAGCAGTGTATTTATAACTATTATTAAACATTACTATTTTTTTTTGTTCCTACGGCAATTCGCTCGTTTGTTTTTACAGATTTTTTGGAAAACGGGTGTCCCACATTAATAGGGGGATCAAAGAACGACACATATTTTGAAGCAAAAACATTTTTTTTGGTGGAAATATAATCATTACTTACAAAAAATTAGTAATCAATAGCGTCACCATCGTCTTTCAAAACCATTTTCATCCGCTTTGGTATTGAATTAATCAGATTTGTCAGGCTGATAGTACTGATTTTTTACCAAGCTTTCTTAATCCCCTCCTCGAGCTCCATAACCCTCGAATAGTCCCGAGCGTTTTCATAAACGTCGCGGATCGTCATGCCGCGAACATTTTCTATCGGATTGAGGTCCGTGGAGATGGCAGGCCACTGAACTACCGGAATTTGTGCCTTCTTCAACAACTCCTTAGTAGACTTGCTGGTGTTTAATGACGCGTTGTCTTGTTGAAATAATAGCTTAGCGGAGCTGTAACGGCGGAAGTAGGGCTTGAGGTGTTTTCCGAGCTTTGCTGGATAATCATTGCTGTTCATCCGATGCGACACGGTGTCCAGACCAACATTTGCAAAACCGCTGTACGCCGCTCATATCATGACGGATCCGCCACCAAAATTCCGCGTGGAAAGAAAACGTGGCTCTTCCGGCAGATCACGCCAATAATGCCGAATGCCATCTGGGCCATCTTAATTAAACTTTTTTTTCACAATAAATGTAATTTAGATGGCCCAGATAACATTTGGTAAAAGGCTTAAATGTAATAACAGAGTATTACCACGGTTTCATTCCGTGCTAATACGAAATCTGTTTCCGAATCATTCCGAATTCAGTTTATTTGAGTCCGCGAAGAATTTTATAAATTCTCTCCGAGCCATTCCGTTTTATTCGAAATTTTATTCTAATGAACCCGAATGATTAGCAATTTAGAAGAAAAATAATTCCGATTGAATCCGCGTAAATCCGACATATTCGATAAAATGCATTCCGATTGAATCAGCATGATTCTGAAACTCACACATGAATATGCCCCCCCCCCCCCGCCACACATACACACGCAAAAAGACACACCGGAATATAAACAGAAGAAATATAAATAATGGAATATTAAAGAAAAATAACTTAAAAAATAATGTAAAAAGTAAAAAATGACATACTTCAGACCAAATATAAAGACCTTAATGATGTTAATAAGATCCTTTCATATTTCGACCTTTCAAGAGACAAATGCGCTCCTCATCGAAAAAATGGGGAAAAAACCAAAATTTCGAAGTAGATAAAAAATGTCATGTTCTTAAATTCCATTTTAAGTGTTCCGTGAAGAAAATAATGAAATTGTAATGACGAGAAAGAAAAAGGCTATTTTTAATACATAACGAAACATATAAGATACAAAAGTGAGGTTGAGATAAATTAAAAAATTGTAATTATTTACCTGTAGTTTTGATATATTAATTGTTGATATATTAAAAAGTAATGAGGATCAGTATCACAGACACATTGAAAATTTGTTCAAAACATTACTTTTTTTAAATTTAAAAAGGAAGATAGAACAAGCGTTCTGCTCCATAGTAAGGGTTAGCATCAAGTGAAGGAAGGTAAGAGCATAAGGCAATAGAAACATAAGTGCAGTAACGTAGTAAGTCAAATATATCGGGTTCCTTAAATTTTACTTACTAAAATTGTACTACATTAAAGCAATTATGACCCTCATTCTTAATTAAACAAATTTCTGCTACAAGTATTTTAAACTCATTCGGTTCGTGGTGTAAAACCAATACATATTCGCATTCAAATTGATGACCAGTTTGAATCTGATGTTTTGCAATAACTTTATGGTTCTTAGGATTGTTTTTAAATTATCGTGATGTTGTTTAGTTCTAGTTGAAAGTAATCTACCAGTCGCACCTACGTAGCATTTATCACAATTTAAACAAACAATTTTATATACTACATTAGTAAGCTGAAAATGTTAAGAGAATCTTTACCTAGTTTCATGAACTTATCATGTTTAGAATCAATCCTAAATTTTGTTTTAATGCTGAATTCACTCAAAATTCTTTTAACTTCAAAAGACAAACTACCATTAAATGGTATAGAAACAATATGTTTAAAATCTAAATTATCATCTAGATGTGAATTAATTGTTTTTAGTAAAAGATCTTTAAGGTTTTATAATGTATCATCAATGTGTGTTTGAACAAACTCTTTTGGGTAATTATTAAGAGACAAAATATTTTTTATAAAATCAGTATTAGAGTTCTGAAAAGAATCATGTGATAATTTAAGCGATGTGTCTACGAGATTTTTTATAATGGCTATTTTATGCTGAATGGGATGGTTAGAAAAAAGTTAATATATCTGCCTGAATAAGTATCTTTTCTGTACCAATCCGTGATAATAGTGCCATCATTCGTTTTGATAACTTTAACGTTTAAAAAGGAAATGTAATTCTTTGTTTCTATTTCGTGTGTAAATTAAAGCCTCGGATGAAAAGAATTAAATTGGTGTAAAACATACTCTAATTTATCCTTAGGTAAAACAATAAAAGTATCATCTACACAACGAAAATATGTGTGAATGGTATAATCTAAATTTTTCATAACTATTGACTCTAAATCTTGCGTAACAAGGTCAGCTAAAACACGTGAAATGGAAGAACCCATTGTAGATCAAATGCTGAATCGGATTAAATTGTTGCTAATTGTGTCAATTGTTCCCAATCGGATGGAATTGAGTAAATTAACTTGCCTGCATTGTGCCCTCTGCAGTTTGCATTTGTAACACACACGAAGCGCACGTTTTTATAGGTTATAAAAATTACATTTTTAATAATTTAACCAGAATTTCAAGTACAAAAAAATGGAATGTTTGTTCAGGCGGTATACGTGTGTATACTGTATACCGCGGTATACTGTGATATGGTGTGATATCAAATATAGACACTATTAGTTTGATTTAGCGGGTATATTAATGTAAAACGATTATTTACTTCTGTTTAAATTCATATTTTTGACCCTTTTTCTTTGAAACAGTAGTAAACCGCTTGTAAATAAGTATCGCAATATCAAAATTCTGTAGTGACAACTTAACCTCTAACCCAGAATAATGGATACCCAATTGAAAACGATTGGAATCATTATAGAACGTAGGATTATGGCGCCAATATTTTGAAACTCTGACTAAATAAATTGTAGCTAACTCATAGAAATTTTTTTAGTATTAGTAGAAAAATGTATCCAATCCTTTTAAATTTCTTGCAATGTAACCATTTTAAATTTATAAATAATTTTGATTTGAAATACTTGAAAATTTCCAGTTTGAAATATTTAAATTATTCAATTTTGAATATTTTAAATTATTTGGTTTGCAATGCTTAATCTTAAAATCTTCGAATCTTAAAGGTTTCAAATTTTTAATTGTATAGTATTAGATTGTCCAAAAGGCTTCAAGTAATTAAAAAGTTACAAAAATTAACAGTAATTGACGGAAATGGACTTTGAGATTGAACTATTTAAAAACTGTTACAGATTAAACTATTTTTAAATTTAAATATTAAAAATTGTGTTATTTACAAGCGAAATAGTTCAAAATTGAATTTAATATTGCGGGAATAATCGCAACAACTGGTTTTCCTTCCCCAAGCACAGACATTTTTTTATATTCTAACCTTCCTGAAACATTGTGATTAATGGCCATATATTTCTATACTTTTGCTCACATTTTTTATTTTATATTCGAGAAAAAATTGTATTTTTGTTATTTATATCCAGTTGCCATTCACATAATTTTATAAACTCTTATATAACAGTATGGACGTTTTTCGACATTTTAGAATATCAAAGAATAAGAGTTTAATTTTCAAATTTTTTGAAACCTTGAGTTTGAAATACTAAAATTAAGAAATTGTCAAGTTTAACATTAATCAGTTTAGAAGCTTGATTTTAAAATTTTCGAAGTCTCTGAATGTTTACTTATACAAATCAAATCGAAACAAGATTAAAAATGTGCATTTTTCATACTTAAATTTCACATGGCATAATTTCAAATTAAACTAAATTAAAGGCTTCTGAATCCATATTGTACAATTTTGAATGTTTTTTTTTTAAAAGAAAAAGTGTCTAGAAGGCTTGTAATTGTTACATAAAGTACTGAACGTTTAAACTCGAAATCACCGTAGTTTAAATGTTTTAGTTCAATATTTAAAATGCTCGGTGTTCAGAAAACTTCCACTTTGAATGGTTTAATTTGCAATTTAGTCTGGAATACTTTAAATAAAAAAGGTTCAGCTTTAAAAACTAAACTTTCAGTTTTACTGACTGGTGTCAATTTTCTAAAATCAGGAAATGATTTCAAATTTTTTCTTGGATTTTAGTGGCTACCTTGTGAGTAATAAAAAAAAAGGTTTACGTAAATTATTTGTGGTAGAAGTGAAGTGATACTCTAAGGATTACTGAATATTACATCACCGACAGTGATGTAAATTTACTGTTCAATTTATAAAGAATTTTGTCCATCATTTCGAGTACTTAAACTTCAATAAACTAAAAATTTACAAGTTGAATTAATACAAACGTTTTTATTATTAGGTGGATTTATGTGTTAATTACAGTAAGGATTAAAAAAATTGAGACCCATTTCTGATAAAAAAATCTTTTATCTCTAATAGTGTTTTTTAATTGTCTTACTTTACTTAATTAATAACGTCCTGGCATATTTTTATATAATAAAATAATACTTCAATCGCTTTTCAGAAGTTTCACGTTTTTAAAATATTTATTTACTTTTTTTTTAATTTCAATAGATTTTAAAACTGATAACCATTCATAGAATTTTCACTACAATGAACAGTTAAAGAGCGCATAACAAAAAATAACAATTTTGCTTCTTTCACTGATATAAAATCAACTTTTGTATTGCACATTTTTTGTCGTAGCACTACTTTCATGTGGTAAGAATTATTTACAAATTGTTTATTTACTTTCTTTCGTAGTATATACTGTTTAAAATTTATATTATTCCAAAAAAGTAAATAACTGTCTTTAAATAATTACGGCCAGACGAAAGTGCTGCCATCACGTGCCGAATTCCAAGTACCCCATTAGAAACAATTGAAAATTCAAAATGCTCAATCGTTGTCAATCGTGTTGGCACAATTAAGAAACACGATTCGGAACGATTGAGATATTAGTTCTATCGTTTCTTATCGATCTCAATTGATTATTTCTAGAAGGGTCATTAAAAACTGTATTCCCTTTTGAAATGCAGTCAAAGGTAAACCTGTAAAATTTTGAATGTAAATCCATCTACTTAAAATGCTGGCCATCACTAAATCAATAGGAATATTAGTGATTAAAGATGATATATCCAATGAAACCATAATATGATCAGGAGGAACTGTTCTTTTAACTATAACGTTTTTTACGTCGACAGAGTTTTTAACTTGACTTTCCGGTACCAATAAAGCTGCTTTAAGAATATTATTAAATAACTTAGCTATTTTGTAAGTGCGAGTATTAATTAAGGAAACAAAAGGTTGTAATGGACAATTTGGTTTGTGAATTTTAGGTAAACCATATATTCTAGGGATGTTAGTGTCATGCGTTAGTATATCACGACGTAATATATTTTTACCTAAATAACCACTGATTCGCCATGAGTTCGAGTACGTACAAGTTTCTTTTTTTAGTTCTTTTTCTGGATTTTCATCTAATTTCTCATATGCTGTGACATCACTCAATAAATTATGCATTTTCTTATAATACGATTCTTTATTAAGAACAACAGTAATATTACCTTTGTCTGCATGTGTAATTAAAAGTAGTTTATTTGATTTAATAAAACATTGTGTTTTTTTGATACTTTGTGCAAAAACTAAATTTAGTTCCTAATCTTAGAACATCCTTAACTTCATCTGGAATTTTTGTATCCCTTAAATTAACGATCCAAGGATCATTATGACCTGCATTGATTATGTATTTGTGTTTATTAATGTTTAATCGTTCATGAAAGCTACTATTGGAAAGTAAAGTTTGAAACTTTTTATTTAATCGTTGTGCATGTTGTAAGTTCTTCTCATTATTATTAAGTTAATGTTCTAAAATTTTACTATAGATATTAGATGGTAAAAAGTTTCTTAATTTAATCTTAACATTATTGAAATTCTTAATTAAAAATTCTAAATGAGTATTTAAATCCTTGATATCATCATTCAATAAACGACGTTCTAAGGAGTCTAAAATAAAGTTAACATCATTTTTGAAACGATTACTAAAGAACAGTAAATTTCTTAAATTGTTGGTAGCATTAGTTATATTTTTAGGTAATAAACTGTGACTGCGACAATTGAATAAAAAAGTTTCTCTGGTTTTAATATTATAAATTGTTTTCTTTAAATTGATAAGCTTTTTTACATCTATAAAAGAGTCAGGATATTCAGTTTTCATTTCGTTAAGAAACATGATATATAAGTAATTAAATAATGTAATAATAAAAGAAGAAGTGAAAAAGACTTGCAAATTGACGATGGATTATAATACTATATTAGGTCAAAAAAGTAAATTCTTATTAATAGATGGTAGTGCGGTGTTTTGCGTCTGAGTGAAAAATTACCTAAAAATAATGTAAAAAGTAAACAGTAACATCGCACCACCATCTATAAATAAGAATTTACTTTTTTGACATAATATAGTATTGTAATCCACCGTCAATTTGCAAAAGTCTTTTTCACTTCTTTTTTGATTATTACATTATTCAATTACTTATATATCATGTTTCTTAACGAAAATAAAACTGAATATCCTGACTCTTTTATACAAGTAAAAAAGCTTATCAATTTAAACAAGACAATTTATAATATTAAAGCCAGAGAAACTTTTTGAGCCAATTGTTGCAGTCACAGTTCATTAACTAAAAATATAACTAATGCTAACAACAATTTAAGAAATTTACAGTTTTTTAGTAATCGTTCCAAAACTCATGTTAACTTTATGCTAGACTCCTCAGAACGTCGTTTATTGAATGATGAGATCAAGGATTTAAATACTCATTTAGAATTTTTTAATTAAGAATTTCAATAATGTTAAGATTGAATTAAGAAACTCTTTACCATCTAATATATATAGTAAAATTTTTAAAAATAAACTTAATAATAATGAGAAGAATTTTCAACATACACAACGATTAAATAAAAAGTTTCAAAATTTACTTTCCAATAGTAGCTTTCATGAACGATTAAACATTAACAAACACAAAGACATAATTAATAAAGGTCATAATGATACTTGGATCGTTAATTTAAGTGATACAAAAATTCCAGATGAAGTTAAGTATGTTCTAAGATTAGGAAATAAATTTAGTTCATGCTTTCTAACTAATAAACGCAATATAGTTTTTGATATAGTTAAAGATGTTGAGTCTAATACTACATTGATTGAAAATGTAGGTTATCGGGATATGCTTAGGCACCGAGTTCTAATTCGGAACAACAGTTTTTACAGAATAATAAAATATCACAGTCTGATAGATTTTTGCACAAAGTATCAAAAAAACACAATATTTTATTAAATCAAATAAACAACTTTTAATTACACATGCAGACAAAGGTAATATCACTATTGTTCTTAATAAAGAATCGTATAATAAGAAAATGCATAATTTATTAAATGATGTCACAAGATATGAGAAATTAGATGAAAATCCAGAAAAAGAACTAAAAAAAGAAACTTTTAAATACTTGAAATCATGGCGAATCAGTGGTTATTTAGGTGAAAATATATTACGTCGTGACATACTAACTCATGACACTGATATCCCTAGAATATATGGTTTACCTAAAGTTCACAAATCAAATTCCGAATGGCACGGAATCATTCGGAATGAATGTACGCCTTCTCACAGATTCAGGCGGAATAGAATTTCCACTCTGATAGGTGCGGGATCATTCGTACTGAAGAAGGAATGGCAAGGAACCATTCGGAATTAGCTCGCATCATGCGATGGATTAATACGGAATGAAAAATTTCGCTACAGAATCATTCGGACTGTGAGTGAAACAAACGGAATCATCCGGAATGATCTAGCATATTGAGCCGGATTCAGATGAAATAAAAGTTTCATTCAGACTAATGCGGAATCATTCTGATAGACGCACGGAATCATGCAATGCCGTTCGAAATTATATTTTGTTATCAGGCGGAATTCAGACGGAATGGAAATGTCATTCATATTTGTGCGGACTCATTCGAAATCAACCTGAAACATAAATTTGGACTGAAAAAGAGTTAATCGTAATCGGACGGAATCATTCGGACTGGATTAAGCTTTCAACCCGAAGGTCGGAATCAGTCGGAAACAGATTTCACATTCGTTCGTAATCAATCGGAATAAATCAGACTTTTTCGGATTCAAAGGCACTCAATTTGATTCCGAAACTTCCACCAGGGTACAAAATATTTGGGAAAAATCTAATACATATATAAATAACAGCTTTGACTTCATACAAAAAATTCAAACACTAAAGAACATACCAAAAAATCGCAGGTTTTTATCTTTAGATGTCTCTTCACTCTTTACTAATATTCCACACAATCTGTTCATTTCCATTGTCAAACTGAAGTGGAACTTGATTAAGGAACATACTAACTTTCGAAAAGATAATTTCATAGCAATATTAGATTTTTGCTGGAAAAATGCATATTACTTATTTAATGGCTCATATTACCGGCAGACTTATGGAGTTCCAATGGGATCTCCGATCTCAGACTCTATTTCTGATTTCATGATGAAGAACATAGGAATTCGTATCCTTACCAATCTCCATTATCACATAACATTCTTTTATCGTTATGTAGACGATATTCTTGGTTGTGCCCCTAAGAACAAAATAGAAGATCTACAATTGAGATTCAGTAAATACAATCCTAAATTGGACTTTAAGATAGGAAGAGAGATTGGTAAAAGAATCAACTTCCTCGATATTATAGTTAGAAGAAGCGGTGGGAGATTAGAGACTGATTGGTACAGAAAAAAGTGTTGGTCTTAAATATAACTTAACTAAATAAATAACTAACTAAATATAACTTAAATATAAATTTAGCGGCATTAACAGCCTTATAGTTAGAGCGATTTTACTTTCTGATGGAAAAACCGCTATCAAAATCTTAATTTAATTGAAAACACATTAATACAAAATGATTTTCGAAACATCCTCATAAACAAATTCATTAATCTAGGAATTAAAAAACTAAACTGTAAACCAATTAATAATTTAATCACATCGAATGTAGATTTTAATAAAATTATTCTACTTGCATATGTAGAACAAATTGAATATAGACTCAGAAATGTGTTTAATAATGAAGGCCTAATGAGCGTTTTCCGCTCTCAAAAATACGTTTTTAGTTGTTTCTATAATTTGAAAGATCCATCAAGTAAAGAACACATTCTAGAAATTGGTCCGGATGTTAAGGATGTAAAAGATTTTATATTGGCCAATCAGAAAGACCTATTAATGTCAGAAGGAAAGAGCACATTGACGTCTGAAAAAAGGACAATAAGAAATCTACCCTTGTCAAGCACTCCCATACTTTAAACCGTCAATTTGATTTTGAAAATATTAAAATACAAGGTACAGAAAAAAATTATAGATATATGTGGTAAGATTATTCTGTAATTTTATATCGAATGAGTCTTAATTAAAAATGGAAATAAATATTCATTGTTCTATATCAAACATTGAGACTTGGAAAATTACATTAACCTTATGACGTCCTACGTTGAGTGGACTAAACGTCGTTTTTTATAACACAAAATATGGTAATGTGAACGAAAAGGAGAATGACATACGTAAGGAGGAGGAGCAGGAGAAGAATGAGGATGAGGATGAAGATGAGAATAAGGATGAGGTGGAGGATGAGGAAGTGGAGAAGGTGGAGGTGTAGAGAGTGGATGAGGTTTAGACGGAAGAAGAGGTGAAGCACTGCTTGATAATAATCCTTGCTGTTCATCCGATGCGACGCGATGTCCAGGCCAACTTTTCCAAAACCGCTGTACGCCACCCATATCATAATGGATCCGCTAATAAAATTCTGCGTGGAAAGAAAACGTGGCTCTTTCCGCAGATCACGCCAATAATGCCGCATGCCATCTGGGCCATCTCAATTGCATTTATTGGGACGAAAAAAAGTTTAATCAAGATGGCACAGATGGCATTCGGCATTATTCGCGTGATTTGCGAAAAGAGCTACGTTTTTGTCCACGCGGAATTTTGGTGGTGTATCCGTTATGATATGGGCGGCGTACAGCGGTTTTGGGAAAGTTGCTCTGGACATCCTGTCGCACCGTATGAACAGCAGGGATTATCCAGCAGTGCTCGAAAAACACCTAGGCCTTATCCCGCTGTTGCTTCTCCGCTAAGCTATTATTGCAACAAGACAACGCGTCAATACACATCAGCAACTCTACTAAGAAGTGGTTAGTCAAGGAAAAATTTCGGTACTCCAGTGGCCTGCCGTCTCCCCGGACCGGAATCCGCTAGAAAAAGTTCGCGGCATGAAGATCCGAGACGTTTATGACAACGCTCGGCAGTATTCGAAGGCTGGAAGGAGCTCGAGGAGGGGGTTAAGAAAGCTTGTAAAAACATCAGCACGATCAGCCTGACAAATCTCAACAATTCAATGCCAAAGCGGATGAAAATAGAAACACGATGGTAACGCTATTGATTACTAATTTTTGGTAAGTACTTATTATATTTCGACAAATAAAATTGTTTTTCCTGAAAAATATGTATCGTTTTTTGATACCCTATTAATGCGGGACACCCCTTTTTAACAAAGTGTGAAAACAAACGAACGAATTGCCGTAAGGTCACCAAAAAAAGGACAGAAATGGTAAATAATAGGTAGAAATACACTGCTAAAATTCAGTTTTGTTTGGTTTAAAATAAAAAAGTTGGGCTCAAAAAAGTCAGTGGCTCTACAAATGACGGTGCCAATGTCATATGGGATTCTGGGCCCAGAATGTCCAGATCTGAGAAGTTTGTATAGTTGTTGTACTTGGTCCAGCAAACAAAAAAGTCAATGGGTGTAACCTCCAAAATTGAGCCGCTCCTAAGATATTGGTTTTCAAAGTCGCAAGTTTCATACATTGTGAATACTGAGCTTGCTTATTAGCAGCGCATTAAGCAGCTTTAATCTCTGTTATTATGCGGTTGTTACACGATAAATAAGCAATATTTTCATCGAATATTTACATTTATCAAGAAGTGATGTAGTCATTTGTCACCCGCCAACGTACTGATAAATTTTAAGATATAAGTAAACTTTTCTTTCACGCGACGTTTCGGCTGATTTTGTTTTGGTTTTAAAGCCTTATCATACATTGAGAATAATTATCAGACAAACATATCTCTTAATTAAGTAATATTAAATATGTATTCCTCTTATATTCTTCTAATAATAGAACAAACAGGTCCGATTTGAATGCGTTGCAGAGAACACGGGATTTTCACATCAAACTTCGCTCGTGCCATGATTTCAGCCAATCAGAGCAAAGTCCATGGTGTAGAGCAGTACCGCTGTCTCACTTAACAAGGAAGCGCACTGCATCAGCCTTTGACCAGCAGACCTACAGAGCTGAGCCAATGTGGCTCGAGCCTCTAAACGGCTAGGTGGACGATTCGGCTGTGCTGCAATCTGGACTCCCTCCCAACATTACGAATTACGGGTACGAACCCGTTAACGTTCTGTTACGCATTCTCATCGTTCGGCCTGATTTCTTTTGATTTCATAAATAAAGGTTTCATTATTTCTAAACCTGACCCTCTTCCCCTCCTCTAGTTATAATATCGTAGGTAATCAAACATGTACTAATCACGTAGGTTCAGGAATATTTTCTCGTTTATTTTGCAATAAGCACACTCACATGAAACCTTCAGAGCTGCCGCATAGTGAGGACCTAGGCCGCCCCCATGTATACTTTACACTCACCGGGACATCCAGAGCTGCCGCCCAGCGGGGACCTATCCGCACACCACACTCGTTGCAGAGGACCTCCAGAGTTGCGGCTTATCGGGGACCTAGACTAAAACTAAGAACATATTTGGAATCAACGTACAAATAAACCTTGAGTAATATGCTTCTCTAAGATGGACACATTAGGCCCAAAATTGGCACCCCCCTTTGTCACTTTTAACATATAAGCGAAACTCTATACACATCAAAAAGAAATTTTCAAAATTTAGAATTAGGCTTTGGTCCACTAAATTCAAGAAAAAATTTTTAATGAAATTTGTGTAATTAATATTGAATCTAACCGATAAATAAGAAACCTATGAAAAAATCATAGATATTAATTAATAAAATTAACTTTAAATTTAAAACTTGAAAATATGCCTTTCATGATTGTATAATTTTGTATACAGCAACGTTTTTAAAAATTTTAATTTAAAATTCAGGAATTCTTTTAATTTATAACATTAATTAGTAAACAAAAATCTGCATAATTAAATGTGTAAGGATTTTTCAAACATTGCTCATTTTCAAAAATAATAACAATGATTGCACAGGCCCACAAAAAAAAATTTTGTTTCGAGTCTTGGATGCCAATATGATATTCCCGTGTATTTTTTCCCGCTGAAACCGAATCCGCAACTCGTTATTCGTTCCACCACTCTTGTTTGGGCGGTTTCGAGACGGTTGACCCGAGTCTGCATGCGGGCCTCCCTCTCCTCAAGATTTTGTGTCATGGCAGTGGTCGCTTCCAGTGACCGGCTTATGCTATTTTCCAGCGCGGTCAATTTTTGTTCGATTGTTTTCTCTCGGGCTGCGTCTTGCTGCTCTCTGTACCGCCTCTCCTCAGCGATAAATCATTGTGTCCTCTTCTCTCACTCGTCCAGTCTTTGGTTAATCAGTAACCATACCTGTTCAGAGCTGGAATAGACAGCACACGAGGGTGTACTGCGACCATCGTCCATATTGTCAGGGGTATTTGGTGTCAGCGTACGATCCAAGTCCTCTTGTTCGCTGCTGTTCCCATCGGTGGACTTTTTCGCATTGCGCGATGATCTTAGACTGGATTTGTTCATTTTGAATTTTAGTTGTCCTGTCACATAAAAATGAATAACCGCACTTTCTGAAGAATAATGTTTTTCACTCAGATTGATTTTTCACTTGTAAAAATTTTATGGACACTTTATTCAATGGGAATATTGTTTATGGTTTATTCTTAACACTTTTTAACGATGGTAAATTTGCAGCAGACCGTGTACTCCAAATGTTCACTCATTAGAAGAACGCGTTGCTTCCCGATACGAATCGCAGTGTACCTTCCATGGAACACAAAGGTCGATTCGTGTTCTAAAGCAATCATTTGGTTGTTTTCATTTACAAAGGTGTACGCTTCGCGACGGAAAAGTTTCATTTCGTATGTTACCGTAACTTTTCCTTCGCACTCGACAATTAAAACGTATTGTTCACACGTGACACTTTGCGTAGCACTTGTTTTAATTTTCAAATCAATAATCCGTTTTTTTTGGTTTTTTTTTTGCGAAAACCACTGTGTTTCTAAGTTTTCTATACAATTTCACTGAGATTTGTTCGCGAATTATTGGCCCACGGCTTGTCGACGTTCCGCGAGCCATTTATCTAAGCGCTCCATAATGCGCGTATCATTCTCTATTTTCATTCGTTCAAGCATACGATCAAGATTGACCATATCTCGGGGTGCATTCTTTTGGCTCGTAGGCGGTGGTAGATTTACAAGTTTGAAATTTTTGTTAGCGCTGAAGAAAGAAGCTATCAATTTTTGTTTGTTCTCATCCATGTTGGTAAAATTTTCAAATTCAATCAATTTCATCAAGAACCTTACGCCTTTTTAAACTAGCATGCCCCACGTTGGGCGCCAATTGCAACCGCCGGCTTTTCGGTTGTTAATTAATAGTTCTTTTTATTTCTTTAACCTGCTCTTAGCTATATTGTACACTCAGGTCTCTGACTCTCTAGCTAAAAGTTATTTTATTTATCAAAAGACGAATATTTTTAATGAATATTAATAATCACGGATAAAGGATTCCTGCAAAAATAGCATTCGAATATTTTGTAGAATATGGAATATTCACACTAGGGTTTTCCGATCAACCTAAATTAATATGTCAAAACACTATAATGATTACATGCTAAGTATTTAAAAGTACATAAGATAATCCGGTAATTATCACAATTGCATCGATAAAATGTCACGGAAGTTATGACCTGTCGCTCAGGTGCTCCCGCCTAAATATGACGACAGTGCGGTGAGGGTACGTTTCGCAGCTAATAGCCTGGACTGAGGAATGCTCGAGCCTCAGGTAACGCTCTTTGTTCTCGAGAGAGAACGGGAAAGAGAGAGCGAGTGGCTTTACAAAATTTATACTCCTTGACTTTCGAGTTTCTCTAAGAAAAAGATGTTTTCTTCAGGTCTAAAATCGCATTAAAGGATTTGAATACCCAGTTCGAGCGGTACGACCCCTCGTTTGAGTATAAATCAATTTAAATGCAATTTTTAGATGGCTTTGAAAATTATATTTAATTCTTGTGACTTAGGGCTCTTTTATAACCGCGGATTTCTTCACTAATTGAAAATATAATTTTTAACGCATTTAAAATTTCTTTTCAAATTTGGCTTTTCGCTACACAAAAGTTTTAGAGTCTTCACTCAAAATGACTTTAGATAAGTCATGAGTCGCAAACAGAAGCGTACGGAAAATTCGTATGCTCAGACTGAAAGAGTCGAGATCGCTTATACTCTGCCAGAACTGGATATCCTTTTTAAGCAGTCTCGGCAATTCGATTTCTTTCGACTCCCGTAGGGATCCTTCTACTTCTGGAATTGGATTAAAAATGTGGCAAGGCAGAGAGGCATAAGATTTCAAAGTGGCATTTTGCTGGCGGGGAGCTCTTTGTTAGAACTGCTCCACATTTCCCTCTCTCTCTCTCTCTCTCTCTCTCTCTCTTACGCAATCTCTCCCGGGTGGGAGTTTTACCCTGGTTAAAATGACGGATAGGATCCGATAGAGACGGATAGGATTCGGAATTTCTTCGCATCTGTCTGGATTCTTATACGGTATTTGTGTCTGGTTTTAAATCTGGTTTTATGCGGAACTTGGCCGGTTTTTTATCCGGTTGTATACGAAATACCTTCGGTGTCCAGTAAAGCCCTATACGGTTTTCATCGGATTCTATACGGATACTTATACGGTTTTTGTGTCCTACTTTTAATACGGTTCTATACGGAACTTAGTCGGTGTATACAATTTTTTCCATCTGGTTTTTTATCCGGTTCTATGCGAAATATTTTCGGTGTCCAGTAAAAACCTATGCGGTTTTCATCTGATTCTATCAGGATACTTATACAGTTTTGGTGTTTGGTTTCTTATGCTATGTTATTTTTTATGTTTTTGAAACAGATAAATAAATTTGCTCAAAAAAACTGTTTCATACATTATAATTGCACTTGATTTATTTGTGAAATTACGCAATTGCAGACACGGTCACTTACAAACATAATTGCACACACAGCGCTATGGAAAATCGGCCCCGCTGGGGATCCGAACTCTACCTAAATCCAAACCGCACGCTCTAGCTAATTACGCTAATGTATCGCTTGGATTTTGTCGACAAAATCTCAGCCAGGTTGTTTCGCTGAAAAGCCAGGGCTAATAATTATCGTGTGACAACAATGAACGTCACCTTCCAGAGGGGCGTCTTTCAGGGCGATACCATGAGCCCTTTGCTTGTAAATTTTCCGAAAGAGATGCCAAGGTGAAAATATTATCCACACTGCGCCTAATTCGGCCCAAAATTGCTTTGGCTTGAGAGTCATGAGAGTCACGCGTGCGACGCATATCTCTCGCACGTCGCGAGTCACATATTTGACGCATATCGCACGCACGTTGTGAGAGTTCTTTGAGGGTTACAAATGATATCATTTGTATCCCTCAAAGAACTTTCATAAGAATAATAATAATATATTATTGCTATGAAAAAAGGAAAACAGATTATTTTAAACCAAACTTTTATTACAAAGAGTGAACGAAAAATAATATGCTTATTTTTTACATTGTAGCTCATAAATTATAATCTCAAGTAATAGCGAACATATATATATTTCTTAAATTATAGTCCATAAATTATGAACTCGAACAACAGCAAACCAGAATATCATATTAGAAAATAAACTTTTAATTTATGAATAGTTTATGAATTTATTTATAGAAATGAAAGCACTTGAACTGGTTTATTCTTCTCATCGTCTCATTATTCATTCATCTCATCATCAGCTTCAGAATTTTTGCGACTGACGGACTCATCATTAAATGCCTCCTCAGACTCTGATGAATTCTGGATTTCTCCTAGTTTCTCGATTTTATCCCAAATTTCGAGTTCTTGTGGACTGATAGTATCATCAGCGCATATCCACTGTAAACAATGATAACGCGCTTCAAAAAATTTTGTAATTACCGCCACATTGAGGATAGCAATGCATTTTGTTTAATATTATTAATTAATACCAGAAGCGCTTGTAAAATTCCAACACTGCATATGGTAACATATAACCTAAGTTCTGTAATAACAATATACATTCAATGTGGGTATATAACATTCAAGCCCTCACAGTCTGTGGTAAAATTAATAAATCCATTTTTTTAATTTTACTTAAAAAAGCCGATCTTCTTTAGCATATGATTTTAAGGATTCTAAGTGAAGATTCTTATAAACAATAAATGTAATATAAACAGATTAAATAGTGTGTTTGCTTAGTCAACGTTAAAAAAAGCGTTGAAATCAACGTTACAATCATATATATTTTTCCCGAACCGAAACCCAACGTGAAAAATTTTCATTGAGGTTATGTGATGAAAAGTAGAAAGTTATATGGACTTACCAAGAGGACCAGAGGTTCAAAATAATCCTTAGCACTGCACAGACTGCACTGGAAAACTATAGTTTATTGTGGAGACGAATAATTAGATATATTATTTTTTATACAAAAATTTGCACTTTCAATAAGACGCACATGTTTCTGAAATCACGATGCACGATGTCACTTCGTTAAAGTCAAAAAATACTGTACATATATTTTACTTCCATACAAACTACTGTCTGTACTGAATTGTAGATATTATTTCATTAATAAGTTAATAACAATTTTGTTACATGATTTTTATATTTATATGTATACAGGGTGTTTTTTTTAACTTGAGACAACGAAATATCTTAAAATCATACGCATCCTATGAAAAAAATATCGGTAATAAAAAGTTTTTAGTTTCGAGGGGGAAAAGCGACTTTGAACCAAATTTACCCCACCCCACCCCCCAGGAGACATGAGGGTGGTTTTTTTCTCGAATAAACCTTATGTATTTCATGAAGGAGAATCTGAATCTGTGATAAAAAATTGGGGTTCCCATTTGAAATTACAAAGTTGCCCCCTCCCTGCCTCCTGAGGGGGATGGGGCCGTGTAAATTTGTCCAAAGTCGCTGTTCACCCTCAAAAATAAAACGTTCTTATTAAGGATATTTTTTCTTGGGTTAGCATTTCTTAAGATATTTCGATGTCTCAAGTTAAAAAAAAACACCCTGTATTATCATGAACATTATAATAGTCATTTTAAAATCTTTATAATTAATTTACAAAACTCTTCGATCAATAATTTAAATTTCGATTAAATTGTAATGTAATGAATAATTTACTTTACTTAATTCTATTTCATTTAAATTAATTTAACTATTTTATTAATATAATTGTTTCCTCTTAGAGGAATTAAAACTTTTTAGTGATGATAAAATTCAGTTAAAAAAATATTTCTTTAAAATATATTTCAAGTGGTATTATTCTTGCTTCTATATTTGCCTATATAATTATAACTTAAGATTTATATTATATCAATCTTATTTTATAAAAGCTTGCAAACTGGATTCATGTTTCACATCTGCGATGTGTCGAAATTTTTTTATTATTATATTAAAAAATCTGCCTCTCTAAATATGTGACGCACATTATGCCTCTTACATATGCGCCTATCATAAAGTGCGAGGCATATGCCTCTCACATACGTGCCTCTCACACTCAGCGACGCACATGCTTCGCACGTATGTGCTTCGCACAAAACGCGACGCATATGGACAGCCTCCTGCACGCACCGTGTGCCTCGCACGCCGAGCGGGTAACATGCCTCACACGATTGCTGTCTGGGATGCGTTAAAGATTTTGTCCATTCGAGCGGTATATACTCATTTTCAAGTGTTGTATTAAAAAATTTTTCGAGATAAAGAAGCCAATTGGGCGGCAAGTCTTTGTAAAAATTATTTGAGATTTGATCCGGCCCCTCTGAATCTCTTAACAGTATCCCAGAATATTTTGCTATCGTTGACACTCTCAAGGCTCACCAGAATATTGGATTCAAAACTCGCTTTTTTCTTAGCTATCAGTGCTTGGTACGATTATTTAGCTTTGACATAAATCAACTTAGCCTCATCCGAGAAATTAGCCCTGCTGGCTTCTTTCAACGCATTAGAAAGATATGATTTTCTTTGGCGACAGTCAGAATCAAATCAAGGTTTGTCACGGTAAAATTTCTCGGTAACATTTTTTTTCACTGACCACATATCTGCTTTTTTAGCGCTGTCGATAATAGACTCGGCAAAGTTTCAATTAAGATAATCTATGTCTAATTTATCAAAGTAAACCTCTAACCTATGAGACAAGTATAATTTGTTGGAGAAGATCTCCCGTTTGTCGACTGGCCATCCCAGAAACATCACGCTTTTATTTTTGTTTATATTCAGCGCACTTGAGTCACCAGCTGAGGTGGGAGAGCAACAAGAGGAGACTAAGACCCCCTGAATTAATAAACATAAAGTGGGCTGGATTGTCACTCCGCGATATACCATTTAAAAGATAAAACTCATTCACCTCCATCAGTTCTACTAATCCCAGCCCCTCCTGTTGTGCGCAACATCGTGACTCTCCCGGTACATTGCAAAATTTGTGTCAGAAAACATATCAGGTGAACCCCTGGCTCAATCCACCCACCCTGCAGTTGAAATCGCCATATATAGTGATAGGAACGTTGTTGTATTTCTCTGACAGAGTGCATAAGGTTTCTTGGAAAAGTTGGAGGGTCGGGTTAAAATAGCAGATTCCTATAATAAAATTAATTTTATATGCGCTATAAATTCAAACCAAAATCCAATACTCTGATTTATCTAAGAGCTCACTATTATAATAAAGTTGATTTATTAAAAGGGCTAGGCCGCCACTGGATCTACCTCTTGATTTGTCTTTTAAAGCGTTAGAGAAGAAATGATTATATTTATTATCCGCGTACAAGTTTTTGAGAATTTCAGTGAGCCAGGTTTCGGCGATTCCTATAATATCAAACTTATCATAATTAATACAGGAGTTTAAAAATCTTACATAACCATGATAGTCCCAAAAGAAGAAGTATGTAGTATTCTTGACTCGTCCTCATGTATTTCGCTCATTTAACCATTTATATTTTTCTTCTGCGTCTCCCTGGTTGATGATAGCCGATTGTGAATATTCACGTTCGTAAGATTTTCCGCCTGCTCTTTGAAAATGGCTGGTAAGGATTCCGCAGCTTTGCGCTTCACCTTTCCCTCTATGCCGCTTGCTTCCCCCATTTTCCCTTTTTCAAATGGTTCCGCCCTATTCCCATAAAATTTGGCATTCTGAATTACAGACGTCAACGCTGACAGATCTTTCGACTCGATTTTTTTACCATCTACATATATTATATTATAGCTTAACACTCACAAACCACTAGAAACGAGAACATTAGTGACAATTAGTTACTTTGAAAGCACTTTATAGATTACACTGCACGGACTCAGCCCATAAACAACCAACATTTTTACGAGCGATTAAACACGCGACCGACTACTATACCTAGTTAGCAGCGCCCCCCAGGTTCCAATAAGTGTTTCGAAATTCTAATGTATACAGATTTTCAGGATGTTACAATTATTATATTGATCGCTTGTAAAAACTTCTAAGTTTCATTGTACCTTTCAAAAGAAAAAAAAATTCTAAACCACGAGTTTACAAAATGTGTATTGCACCAATTTTAAATCCTATCAGCCTTCCCTTTTTTATACTATTCAACTATTTTTATTAATGTATTCACTTTTTATTTAATTTTTTCGAGTTTCAGTTTTAGTCCATTCACTTATTAACAATAAATTTAATTCTACATGACTTTTATTACAATTTTTAAGTTCTCTCCCATACTACATTTCAATCTCGCGCCTTAGTTGACCCAAACATGCCATAAAAAATGGCGGCTCCGGCGCCTTCAAGGAGGCCGAAACCGTTTAATTGAATCCTGTATCTAGGGTATTATATATGTATCAGTGTCAGTAATGCATCAAGGTGAACACGCACACATATAATTTGCTAGGTGATATTCACAGATCTTTGTCGCTGAGCCGTCGATATACATATTTATCGCTGTATATTAATACGCTTCTCAAAATACTATCGCGACGTGCAAACAGCCATGCACTACAATCAAAAAGCCATGCACTAAGAGCAAAAAGCAATGCACTACAATCAAAGAGCCATGAAATAATAGCAAAAAGCCATACACTACAAGCAAGAAGCCATGCACTAATACTACAGGCAAACAGCCGTGCAAAACTATCATGCACTAAAAGCAAAAAGCCATGCAAGTATTAATTGAATGCTTACCTTTTGAATCACTCTCTCTCTCTCTCTGTGCCCGATGTATCGTCTGCTGGATCACTCGATGATGATTGCACCGGGTGATGCGACGGAATGACCAGCCCCGGGGGCTGGTCGTTCCGTTGGGGGAATCCCCCCGATACATATATCACCGAGTGTTGATAAATCGATATAAGTGTTGGCTAAAAGTACTCACAAATTTGACAGTGGCGTCATCTGTTATTGATAGCTATTAGCACTCGATTCGTAAGGTAGCCTTCTGATATAGCGAATGTAGCTCGATCTATAGCTGGGGATGTGTACTACTAATGGCCCTTGTTTTACTTACCAATAGTAATGAACCTGCATTACTTACCGATGGTAAAATTGCCTTACCGGCGAATGATAAACCTGCATTACTGGCCGGTGGTAAATGGAACAGAACCTGCTAGGTCAGTATAAGTGGCGTGATAGCTACTCATTTCATTACTCAATTACCACAGCAAATGCACCTTATTGGAATCCGGCGGTCCATTACTTTAACGGATATACAAATTCCGCAAACACTACTTCATGTACAACGTGCAGCTTCGCAGAATTATCTGCACAGTGGCAGTGGGGCGGAATGAAAAAACGATGTTCAAAATAACCTGCAGGTCACAATTCTTCATCGATTTCAAATTTTTTGCAAGCGATTTGGCATTAAATTTTAAAGAAATCATTCGAGGCCTACTTCTGAATTTTTTTTTTTTTAATTTG